>BPTQ01000007.1:322519456-322576956 GCA_019973895.1 Chrysanthemum seticuspe | reverse complement strand
TTTTCTCTCCTCACTCTTCCCTTTACTCCCTTTTACTATTCACCTGTTTTGGTCCCCCTTTCTTTACCTTTCGTACCCAATTTTTATTTATAAACAATACTTAGATGAATATGTCTCAACTACTATTTGGCCAAGGTTAAAAAATACAAAGTACAATTTTATCCCATCCCACTAGTTCATAACCAAAAACCACATTAGAATGCAAATATCTACCTAATTTCTCTCGAATTCTTAATCTCAAATCTTCACAACATAACAAGAACACAAAATATATTTTCTTTCTTTCTCAACAACTTAAACGCACCCTTTGTTTACTTCATTTGTTTCTTTTTCAAAAAACACACATCTTCTATTCACAAAACACAAACATAAAGTAAGGGTGTGTTTGTTTCATTAAGATGTTTTAGGTCTGAATACGACTATCACATCTTACTGGTAAGAGGTGGTTAGAAAGTCTAAATCTGAACAAAATAATGTTGTTTGTTTTTGTATAATTGTCGAATGATTTTAAATGATCGTTTCTATAATTTATTTATTAAACTAACGCAATACGATAATAAGTAACTTATGTAAATATGAAACAAGACTTTTTATCATAAATATAACATAGTTAATTAACACATGTTTTCAATCTCTTATAGAGTAAGAGGCAGTAAGACAAGTCTCTCACCTCTTACTGAGTAAGATGTTATATGTCTAACTGGGTCTGACTCAAAAGAAAAAAAAACAAACAACCAAAACGTCTGCCCACCTCTTACTGGTAAAAGTAAGATTTTTTTTTTTTTTAAAACAAACACACCCTAAGTTTTTTTCTTTTTCTCTTTTTTTTAATATAAAGCTTTTGATTTTTTTTTTTTTTTTTTAATAAAATATAACAATTAGTTTTTGGAAATGGGGCCTACGTTTTTTTGCAACTCACTGTGGTGAGCCGGTCACAAAAGATATGCAATTTGGCCGTGACTTGTGGTTTATGTTTTGGAGGCGGCACGTGACAAAGCCGGTCAAAAGGGCTTGTCACGACCACTCCATTTAGTTTTAGAAGTTAAGGTTTGTTACATATCTTGATCCCGTGTTTTTTCCGAATATAGGAATAACTGAATTAACACACTCTCTTGTTTATTAAAAAATTTAAAAATAAAAATGTCTAAGTAACTGTTCATGGGGCTCAAATAAGGAAATGATGGAGAAACTTAAATATGTCACATTTATTACGCACGAAGCTTCGGACCCAAGTATTTGACGTAGTCGCTTCGTCCACTCCTCTCTAAACTCCTTAAAAAAATCTATAAAAACCCTCACACTAATTCTCACAATCTCACACTTCATTCAACAACAACAAAAAAACACACACAAACATACAAACATAATATCATCCCGTCAACATCATATTCACAACTATGGCAAAGGTACATATTCTTTTAGTAATTTAATTCAATGTTTGTTATGCTTTGTTTTTCGTGTTTAGTCGATCTCATCTTTTGTATTAATAATTTGATTGTTTTTTGCAGCAAAAAATTGTTGTTAGAGTGACGATGGAGAACGACAAGAAATCTCGTAAGGCTTTGAGGATCGCCGTTAGTCTCGATGGTAAGATCATGTTTTTCTGAAAAACGAGTTAGTTACGTTAAAATAAAAGTTACTGTTACTATCTATGGCTGTAATTTGTTTTCAAGAGCATGTAAAGTATCATTCAAATCTTTACTTGCAATGAAAGTAAAATTTAGAATATGATGCTGACTACTATTGAGGATATTACTCTATTAGTAAAATCTTATTGAATCATGCATGTAACTACCTTGTAATTGAAATATGATAAACAGGAGTTGACTCAGCGTCTTTCGTTGGATCAGACCAGATAGCAGTGACAGGGGAAGGTATCGACTCGGTCAAACTAGCAACTTTGCTAAGGAAAAGCGTAGGATTTACGGAGCTAGTGACAGTTGGTAACGTGGAGGAGAAGAAAGCCGAGGTTAAGGAAACAAAGCCAGCAGACGTGACTTGGCAAATTGATCCTTACGAGTACAATTACTACAATGGCTATGGCATCCCATACTATTACGTATATGATTTGTGAGAGGGCACCAAATGAAACAGAGTTTGAGTAATCAAAACAGAATGAAGGAAACTTCCAATTCCAATTGTTGTTTTTCGCTTCATTTCATTTGCTGTATCACCTCATTAGATGTAAATATGGCTTGTGTGATACATGGAATAATGAAAAGAGTTAAGACAATTGTGAGTATATTTAATGGGAGGTGATTTGTACACTTTTAATATTGATCGGAACACTCAAAATATGAGTGTTTGGACATTTATACCCTTACAGGATAAGCATGACTAAAAATAATATAAGGGTATAAATGTCTAAACACTCATATTTTGAATGTCCCAAATCCCAATCAATATTGGGAGTGTACAAATCACCTCTCATTTCGAATTGTCAAGTTTATATCAATTTAATATCTCTCTAAGTGTTGCTTCACGAATTTATTGTGAGATCTGATTAGTCTTTAGTTCCAAAATAAAAATATTATTAGTTATTACACACCTTTTTGGAATGACAAAGACAACGTACGCCTTGTAAATACTATAGTTGGATAGGATTATCGTCATCATTATTATAATCAAACTTAAAAGTGTAATTCTGGCTACTTGTTCTCAAGAAATATCATTGCATCGTTTAGTAAAAAGGTAGTTACAATGTCAAAATGATTTAGAGTGACAACTAACCATTCACTTAATATATAGAATGAAATGAAGAAAACAATACATTATGGGTGTGCTAAATGTAGTAGTTATCCGTAATCTTACTTCTAGCTTATTAAATTATTAGACAAATAATGTTAAGTGGTCGTTAATACACGTTATAGTACATAACCGTGTGAGCTACTTTAGATGATAAGCCTTAGGTTGACATTTGACTTCTAAGTCTTTTGCGCTACCTTCATTTTCTCGTTTGTCGCTTTTAACCATTTTGTTTTTTGTTTGTTTCAATTTAACTAACAATATTATATTGTAATTACTTAAAACGCGTTTTGCGTACCTACTATCATTCTATCCAGATCGGTCCGCGTGTCTGATCATCTAATACCAATAGTAAATATCATTGACTAAGGTTTTCAGAATTATACTCGAAATCATTTTTATTTTTGCAAGATCAAATCGTAAAATCAGGTTAGTATTTTAAGATCCTGAATATAACAATGAGGTAGAATTCAGTGAGAAAAAAGACCTTAAAATGAGAAATATGATAAACAACTATAACCAAATATTAAAAATGTATCGACTTAAATTTGATGCATTTTTATTCATTTAGATGCATTCTAATTACTTTTGCAAGTGATTCAACGAGGTAAACTAAAAACAAATGAAAAGGAATAAGGCAATTGTACTAACACCGTGATGTTCAAAAGCGTATATCATGTCATTTTAGTAATGCATCTGTCTATACACTAATCCAAAATATCAATACTTGCAATTCATTATATTAAACTAGGCGAGTACTCGCGCCTAGCGGCAGCTGTTTTTAGCGTCAGATAATTAATGATTTGTGATATTGTGGTGAGTGTTTTGTATAGCGTTTAAAATAGAACGTGAACCGATGAAAATGCAATTGTAAACGGTTGTACTATACGATAATTAAAGTCTATACAAAATTCTTAACATCTATCAAACAACATATAAAATCATTTAATGAAAATGAAAGTAAACATTACATCAGTTATGGGATAAAAACTAACAACACACGTTACTTGTCGCGTAAAAACTAACAAGGATGGGATTAATGGTGACCAAAACTAGCGTGAATATGATTAGCCCAAAATAAAATAAAAATTGGCTAATTTTGGCTATTTTGTAAAAGATTTGTGCACATTTAGCCTCATATTTTTTTTGAAATGAGCGTATTTAGCCTATTGAAAAGTTAAATGTGCACTAACGGGCACATATTTTCTCATAATTGTAAAACATTATAATCTTTTTTGAAGAAAAACTTATAGATAATATATTTATATAGCGACAGATCGTTTTGTGTTAAAAAAAAGTTTGTGGGTTCTAAACGAAAAATAATAAAAGTTTGAAGATTTGGGGATTAGACATAACGTTTTGAAACCCGGTTCGACCCGGGTGGTTCAACCGGTTGAACCGTTCCCGTTGAAAAACGGGTCGATTTAAACCGAGTCAATATGACAGGTTGGGTCAAAACGGGTCAAATTAAACAGGGTCAACCCACCGGGTTTGAAGCGTACTGGGTCAACCCGGTTTTCGATATGTGTTAATAGTTTCAAATTTTTACTTTTTACTTTTTAGTTTTTCCTTTATATATAATATAGCAGGGTACTCGCGCGTTGCGGCGGCGAGTACCCTGTGACGATTAACCGGAGAAATAGATCTCGATGAGACCTGATTCACCAGTTTGTATCGGTTTTAACGGGTCCTCTTTAGTTCGTTTCCGGATGGCTGTTATTTGTTAGCCGAACCGATGGCGACACCGGTTTCCAGTTGAACCCGTTGGTCCGGTCCGATTTTTAAAACTATATGTACCATCAACTTGTTAGCTTGTATGAAGCTTTGTGTGTTTTATTAATTTGTATAATGTGTATAATAACATGTACTTTTCATTTTAGGGTGTTTTAAAAATAATATTAATTAGTGTGTTTAATTATTTTATATTTAGAATTATATTGTAGCTTGTTTAAATTGTACATTGTGAAATTTTCACTGTACTTTTTAATAAGGGGTGTTTTAATTGGTTGTTTTTAATTTGGTAGATATGCTTTTAATTGGTTGTACAATGTGAATAAATTATTGTACTTTTAAGTAATGGGGTGTTTTAATAAGAGTATTAATTACGCAAATATATTTCTCTCTCATTTGACCATTAAACTTTTTCAGTTTTCCACTTTGACTGTTTTTCCATTTTATGTAGTATAGATGATCAACTGCAACCCATATCATGCTTATGTTCTAAGAGGAGGGAATTGCATATATACTCAATCAAACTTTAAAAATTACATACCTTTTAAAAACATAAGTTTTCAATACATGGCATACAACAAGTATTCCAGTCTGTGCCTTGTTGCGAAGTGTTTGTATACAATAATGTTGCTTTAGTTGAAAGAGTATACGTCAATGTCGTATGACATCTTATAAACGAAAGAGACTTACAAAAAATAAAAAACTGTTGATATCTATATCTGATTAACGCGTAATTACATCAATATTGATATTTAGATTGCTAATAATAAGTAAGAAGTTATATGGCTGTTGTAAATCTCTTGCTTGTTTCTAGGAAATGCATAATCTATAAACAAAGTCTTCTCACCAGACTTGGTGCCTGCAATGAAGAGTTGGATAAAATTGTTGACATAAGTAGTCTCATTATCGCTAGTTTCGCCACCGATTGGAATGACGTTGGCAAGCCTTTTCCTTGTGTCACTTGAATTATTCGAACAATGAAATTTAAGGCCATCCAAATACGCCATCCTTTGGGAACATTAACGCTCACAGAACTATGCAAATGCCATGAAACATTAACACTCATAGAACTATGCAAATGCCATGATGCATTTCAAACTATACCATCTTTAACAGAGTAATAAACAACTTGTGCAAAAACTATACGACAAAAAAATTCATAACAAATCATTCAGAATATTGTTATCAAAAGTTTAGATAAGGCAGTATAATACAATTCCAGATAACTATTTATAACAAGAAAGAGACCCAAAAACCATATTCAAGGACTTTGATTTCTTTAAAATATTCAAAGTTCAAATATCAAAGGATATGATCAAACTCGCATAAAAGCAAAGAACCGTGTTCAGTCATTTTTCTTGTTTTTCCATATTTACCAAATTAAAAAGGATCAATGACTTGGGTATTGGATTCAGGATATGTATGCTATGGCTATGATACTTTAAAAATGTGTAATTTCAAAATTAAGATGATCCGGGAGACCCACTCATCGTAGCCAAAAGGCTATTCTCCAAAACATATGTACAAAAAAAATCTCTAAAATATATGGGAAACTGTAACGCAAAAAATAATCGTTGACTATCTAAAGTATTGGTTGTAGCATTAAGGATAAACTATCAACAAGTTAGTGGTAAACATTAGAGCAAAAGATCTGTAAAAATAAAAAGGTGTTGTATCAGATTTAACAACATTGCAAGATAAAGTACTGGTGATATTAAATGGAAGATAATAATAATAATAATAATAATAATAATAATAATAATAATAATAATCAAACTGTCGTAATAAGGTTGTTTCACCCCAAGGCGATGTTCCATGCACGCTTAATGAACCTGGAAGCTGCCTATTTATATTGGCGTATTTCGTTGTCAAAAGCATCCTCCAATCAGCATACACAGCCTTTATATCGATTTCTTTCATCCTCCTCACACGAACACATTACGCCCAGTTAACATTTCTTGGTTAACCTTAACACAAAAAAGAACAGTCTTTTAATAATTGTACCAGAGTACATATGCCTCAGCTCAGATATCGCAACAAGCACAAAACGTGACAACGATTTTATAGCTTACAATTTTTACAACACCAAAAATAACAGTATATGAAAAACCTCGGTGTAGCCAAGCAGCTACCGTCTAAATTAGATCTACAATAAACAACCAATGGAGTATGCATCATAACACAGCTAGTGCACTAACCAAAATAAAAAGCCACAACAAATAAAAGCACCAAACAGGTAAAGTGAATTACATAACCAAACCATCCCAAAAACAAGTTATATTTCAACTTTTCTATCACCTAATTGCAAACGAAATATTAAACATTCAAAGCACATAACATAGTTACACCTTCCAAACTACACCAACATTGAGAAGCATACAAAAATTCTATCTAAATATACATATAACCTAAAACAACTCCAAAAACAGAAAATGCGAAATTCTTTCGATCAGGAAGCACCTGTTTTGCCCAATAGTAAAAATAACAGCTCTAGTTACAGAACCAACAATTATTATCATGACTTATATACATCGTATAAAATTAGTACATACAATCACATATAAGACTTTAAAGGGTATCAAAAAGCACATACGACCACAAATTATACAGAGTGCGTAAAATCAGCACCCATGATCGCATACCAGACTGTAAAAGATTTCAGAAACCGTAAACAAACAAAAACACAAATATATTGGCAAGTTAGTATATTTTCAAAACGGTGTATGACACTGAAAGGTAAAAACACAAATAATTAAAAAAAATGTCTCATGACCCAGATACTTAACAACATCTATCGACAACCGTATTACGTCAAATAATGTAGAGTATTAGGGTAAAAATAAAACTATACATGTCCCGCATCTAACCGGTGACGTTTATGGCATGCACAAAACTCCCGCTATAAAATCACAATTAGCAACCTGTAAACATAAATTAAGATATAAGAATGCATGCATAAAAGCCTGTTGATTCTAATTAAAAAAAAAAAAAAAAAAAAAAAAAAAAAAAAAAAAAAAAAAGCACAAAGTATTATCTAAACTGACTTTATACAACGACACACCAATCAGTAAAACAAAATATCAATTTCCTTTTTTACTTACAACACTCATGAAATCATCATTTATGACCATAACTCTTACACAACACATAACACCAACATTAAGCCAAGTTATAAAACAATCTGGGTTTGGGATTAGATATCGAATCGGCTATTGACGACGTCTGTAGTTTATAGCCGACGTTTTTCACGATAACAAATTTAAAACTCACAGATGACGTGAATAATCATAAGCAAGCAAGCAATATCCATATTAGGCATAAAAACATACAACAGTCGTCGAAATCTCACACCGACTCCCCTCGCTTAGATATCAAATCGACTACAACATACGGTTCCATTACATGGCATAAGGTTTTTGCTACTCCAAAACCAAAGCACGACACAAAACACGGTTTCATTTTACGACTTCTGATTCTTGCAAGGCCAAAAATCCGAATCACCGAGTGACCAAATCCACACAGGCAAGAAAAAGTTTTTACACTTTACGATTTTTGGCACGCCAAAACTATGGGTGACTGCAAAACACATCTGTGTCTTATGCCAGCCGATTTTTGCTTACAGAAAGTGTATTAAACACATAAATGAACCCTTCGTTCATCATTATGAAAAACACTACAATCAAGCCATCAACTTTAGCATAAACTAAACAATCTTATTCTCTTTTTAACCCCAAACATCATACAAACCAAAATATACACACGTTTTTTTACCTCAGAAATATAAACAAACAA
The DNA here is from genome assembly GCA_019973895.1 of Chrysanthemum seticuspe. Classification (NCBI taxonomy): domain Eukaryota; kingdom Viridiplantae; phylum Streptophyta; class Magnoliopsida; order Asterales; family Asteraceae; genus Chrysanthemum; species Chrysanthemum seticuspe. The sequence continues at coordinate 322,568,688 of BPTQ01000007.1, read as the reverse complement.
ATAACTCAAATCACTATAAATCCATAACCATTAAAAGAAAACGTACCTTAGGATCACTGTCAACTTGACCATCATCAAGAACCTGAAAAGCACACATTATAATAGAAGAATGAATTAAATTCAAAATGCAAAATATGCATAAACACATAAATGAACCCCTGACTTACATAATTAATAAAAACCACTACAATCAAGCTAGTAACTTTGGCATAAACTAAACAACCTTTTACTCTTTTTATCCCCGAACATCATACAAACAAAAAATTACACACTTATTTTTTACTTGAGAACTATAAACTAACAAATCATTCAAATCATAATAAATTCATAACCAATAAAAAAAACATCCCTTGTGATCACCAACAACTTGACCATCATCAAGAACCTGCAAATGCGCACATTGTCATTAGATGATTAAATCAAAATTTTGACATGCAAAACTGGCATAAAATAAATTTCAAATATAATTTTCTTCTTACAAAAAACCTCACCATCATTATCAAGAACCTGAAAAAAGCACAAAGTATCATAAATGAGTGGATTAAATTCGACATACAAAAGTGACATAAAATAGAATTCAAAGAAGAAACACCCTTTTTATTATCTTTTATCCCCAAAATTAACAAAACGTGAAATCAAGAAAACCAACCTTAATAACTATGATTCAAGCTGTAAAAATATAGCAAGCAGAATAAGATATTACAGTCATCATTTCACCACATCTCGTAAAACAATTTCAACTCCAAACACCTAAATAAAAAAACCCTACATCATCTGTAATTTTCTTACCTACGTTATTGTGTGCGTGTGAGCTTTTGTATAAAACACCAAACAAATGAAATCGGATTCCATATGTAAATGGTTTTCAAATTGATAATGGAATACAGGTGTAGAACAAGCGGCGAAGCCATCCAATTCCAAACAACACAAAACATGTGTAAAACACATAGCTAGTCCAACAACTAATTGGCAAAGAAGTGGAGAACCAACTAATAATAACAACACTAACCCAGTTATTTAATCCCTCCAAGCCGACGACTCGACTCGGATCGGAGTGTGAACAGTTTCGGGTCGAGCTGCAGCTCCACAATGTGCTCAAGCCGCCCCACTCTCTCAAGCCGATCCCCCAAGCGGCAACTTCGAAATAATGCCGACTCTAAAGTATTTCAATAAGTGTTATATAATATAATGCTTTGAAGAAATATTTATATTAAAGTTTTTTTTAGAGATATATCTAAATGCCTTTATATAATAAAGAGAAAAGTTCAATACGTAACAAGAAAAACTAAAGAACAAATCATTCCATCCTGACCATTGATCTCAATTTGATCTGACGGTTGCATCTCTTTTTCATCCATCTTATTGATATAGCTACAGGGGTAGGTTTGTAAATCGGTGCTCCCTCATTTACACTCAGACACTCACACTTTATATCTCTCTCTCTCTCTCTCACTAAACAATTCATCTTCTTATATCTACACATTTCATCTTCTCACAAAATATTAGTGTATCAAAAACCGTTTTTATTTTTTGTTGTTACCGGTAGTGATGTCATGTCACTCATTTTCCGGCCACCGGAAATCTTGCCGATGCCACGGTGGGGTTTGAACAATCGTTGCAAGTTATCTTCTCAGATCTACACCTATTTGAGATTTCACAAATACAAATACAAACACACACTCATTTCACACACATAGACAAAACACTATTTTCCAATCAATGGCGTCTTTGCAGCTAACACCTCTGTCAACTCGCACATACTACCTCTCTTTACCAGACATCAAAGTCTTCTGGTGCCGGAATTCGCCGTTAACAATCCTATGCTCCGACTGAGAATCAACTAAGGATTTTGATGCGAAGGTGTTTAGGCATAATTTGACAAGAAGGGAGAATTATAATCGGAAAGGATTTGGTCATAAGAAGGAGACTCTTGAACTTATGAGTCAGGAGTATTTTAGTAAGCATTCATTCAATATTCACTAATTAATTCTATTTTATTTATTAATAGTAGGTAGTAGTAATTGTTTTTGAGGTGATTTTGATGTATTAGGTCATCGTTAAATTTAGTTTACTTAAGATATATTTAGTTTACTTGCTCTATCAAGTTATAGATTAGGAAGCCAAGTATATTAGATCTACAAGTTTTTGCTATAGTAAGGTGCTCAAATGTTAATTTACATCATCTTTTGAATCAGTTGTCGTTTCTAACTGAGCCTCATCATTATGCTACTGCAGATTTTCAGGTTTACAAGACATAAGTGAAAGTTGCTGCTTTTGGTAACAGTGAAAACCACTTCTATAGTGGTTGGGTTCAATATGTTTTTTTATTAATTTTGCTAATCAAGATACTCTATGACTTATTAAGATGTTATTCAGAATTTAGCATTTGATTTTGTAATTGCTACGTATAGAAATTATGGTGATAGCTTCGTTTAACCTTTTAAGTAGTTATAAGCTAATCAAGATATTTTGTTAGATTCGATGTAAAAATATTGATGTACAGAATTTAGCATTTGAATCAATGGCTTACTTTTCTGTTCTAAAGTGATTCATACATAATCCCATGATTCATACAGAATCTCATGTGATTCTTTGACGAATCCCGTGTGATTCAAACAGAATCACGTGTGATTCTAGATGAATCCATTCATATAGAGTCACATCTTTTCTTTTATTTTTTGAAAGTGAATTACATGTGATTTTACCTTAAATCACATATGATTCTAGATGAATCCATTCATATAGAGTCGCATCTTTCTTTTTAATTTTTAAAAGTGAATCACATGAGATTTGTGCAAATCACATGTGATTTTACCTTAAATCGCATGTGATTTACCGCAAATCACATATGATTTTACCATAAATTATTTTTTGAAAGTGAATCACATGTGATTTACTCATTTTTAGATTAAAACTGAATGTCACGTAATTTACACTTTTTCATAACATAGCAAAAAAATAAATAACAGAATCACACGTGATTTCAGGAATTTGTTTTATAAAATGAATGAATAAGTTGATTTGAAATTAAAGATCACATGTGATTTATACACGAATCACAACTAAAAAACAGAATCATGTGTGCTTTACTCATTTTTAGATTAAAGCAAAATAACGTGATTTATACACGAATCACAACAAAAAACAGAATTATGTGTGATTTACTCATTTCTACAAATCACTTGTGATTTAAAAAAAATAACAAATCACATTTGATTTTTTTACGAATCACGTGTGCTTTTTCTGGACGGAAATTTTGAAAAAAAAATTCGTCGAAATTATATAAAAGTGTATATCTATAAAAAAATGATTTAGTTTTAGTCGCGATAGTGTATTTTTCGTAGCTTAAAAATTTACCGTTTACAATATATGTTGTTTTAAAAAAAAATATGAAAAGTAGGTTGTTTCATTAAATGAGCTAGAATGACAATTTTATCATTCCTTTATTATATTTTGATTTGATCTTTACCCTTAAATGAAAACAAAATAAAAAGCTAAAATGTGCTTATTTGTTTTTTTTAATTTTCTTTGTTTATCATGGACCTCACCTCACAGTTATTCCAAAACTATAGTTAGGTAATCAAAATGTTATAATAAGACTCATATGTAAACCACGCTATTGACCTATCTAAGTGCATTCCATATGATGGTGCGAAGCTTCCATACTATGGGCCACGACGTTGAAGTGGTCTTTTAATCCAATACACTCCAACTATAAATACTTGTGACTTTCATCATTGATCCTTACTCTACTAACAACATCTCAAAATCCTCATAATTTATCCATCTTCCCTACAACGACAAAGGCGGTCAAGATCACAAACACTCTATAGACTTAACCGTTATATCATTATCAATTTTACAAATATGGCAAAGGTACATACATGTATATATATATACTAGCATAGTATCCGCGCAAAGCAGCGATTCGGAGGTGAATGTTATTTAACGATTTTATGATTTTACGTTTTTTTTGGCGAATATTATTTAACGATTTCCTTTAAAAAATAGTTTCTAAAAATTTTGTATTTATGTTTTGAGACTGTGAAGAATTAATATGATGTATCATTATATATGAAAATTCAAAAAGTTATTAATTTCAACTCTAAAAATATTAAATTCATTGTTTTAGTTATATTTTATTTATTGTAACATGCATTCAATTTAATGTCATAATTTAATGTGCAATTAGTGCGTTTTTAAAAATTTTAACTTCAAAAATTACTAATAACAGTAAGTGTATAAGCTTAAATTTTTTAAGACTTCTAAAAATAAAAGTCCTAAATACTTTATAAAGAGTAAAGATATGTTTAGTCATTTAATTTTGTTACGGTTGATTTACATTTAGGGAATAATAAGCGACCTTATTTTGTGTAACTGATTCGTTTTGTAGCAAAAGATTGTTGTGAAGGCCGGTGACGATGATGAACAATGACAAGAAATCTCGTAAGGCTCTGAAGATTGCCGTTGGTCTATCTGGTAAGTTTGTGTTTCATAGTTTCCATTAAGATCGTGTTACTCCCTTCAGCCCGTTAAAAAAAAAGTATTTTCTAAAGGAGCATGTTATTAAATCATGCATGCAACATTTGATAACAGGTGTCGAATCGGAATCTTTCGTTGGATCAGACCAGATAGCAGTGACGGGAGAAGGTATTGACTCGGTCAAATTGGCAACTTTGCTAAGGAAAGGTGTAGGATACACTTATACACAGAGATAGTGACTGTTGGTAACGTGGAAGAGAACAAACCCGAGGACAAGGAAACAAAGCCAACCGAGACATGGCAAATTAATCCTTACGAGTATTACTATAATTGGTATGGGATGCCACGTTATTATTAGAAGTGAGAGTTCATAAACTGAAACAGAGTTGGAGAGATGAAAACATGAGTTACAAGTCATTTGGTTCTGATATATATATGTATATTTTTATAGTTGGCTTTATATCATTTTAATGTAATGTAAATTCTGTTGGTGTGATGGAATACTATATGTAATAACTGAAAAACTTGGCAACTATGAGATTTCCTATATATGGTCATGTTTATATCAGTTTTATCTCTATCTTGGTTGTGTTAACAAATGTCTGCACATATGTACTCGTTTGTATAAAGTATAAACGGGTTAGGAAACTATGTGTTATGTATTGATCACTATTTATAGACTCACTAGTAAGTATACATACCCATGATTTATCAATTGTTTTTTTTATTTAAAATAGTGCATATTACAATAAATCCAGCTATTTTAGTACTTGCACACGCTTTATTTTTAAACCATCTAATTTACCTTATATCATCGAAAGCGTCTATTTTTAGTCAGACATAAATAATCTTTAGATTTCTAAAGCAGCTTGTTTGGCATTTGGGTTGCAAGAGTTTTGGGACAGCCGATGCTAGTGAGGATTCATGGTTTACACGTACAAAACAACATTAATATTCCAATATAATGAACTTGTAAAACGATCATGCAATTTGTTCAATATCATATAAGTGCTATTCATTTACAATATATTTTTATTCAATTCAAATACCAACAATTTAGTATAAACCAACGATTCAACTTATACACGATACAACATACACCAACTATTCTTACCGAGGGTAGAGATGAATGGGTATGGCTTCTTGATCCCAATAACGATTTCACGGTTAAAAAGACACGTATTCACTTAGATAATGCTTCTCTTCCGGATGCTTACATCTCAACTAGATGGTGTCAATTTATTCCGAAGAAAGTCAATATTTTCGTATGACGTGCTCTCCGTGATCGTCTTCCTACTCGGTGGAATCTAAGTAATAAAGATGTCGAGATTGAATCTATTCTTTGTCCCAGTTGTTTGTCTTCACCAGAAACTATACAACATTCTTTATGGACTTGTTTTTTTTGCAACATGTGTTTTGCTTAAAGTTTTCTCATGGTTGGATTTGCCATACCCACCTCCTTCATCTCTCCAGGATGTATTTGCATATATTGATCAACTGCATATTCATAACGATAGGAAATTGATGCTTCAATCTATCTTTGGTGTGGTGTTGTGGTCTTTATGGAGCTTTCGAAACCACCTCATCTTCAACACTCATCCTATGGCACGAAACGAGATATTTGACAAGATTACGGACATTTCATTTTTGTGGTACACAAATAGGAATGGGAAAGCTAATATTTTTAAACAATTGGCTTCAAAACCCATTGATCCCTTATGTCTTGTAACTGTCCTATTTGTTCTTATCTATCTTCTTTCTAGCTTTTTATAAAATTTTGTTGTTAAAAAAAAACATATACCAACTATTCAAATTCTTTCGATTCAATGGTTCCAATTAACGATTCAACGTATACCCGATCGGCTCAACGGTTCCAACGATTCATATTTACGTGCGGATACACGGTTCCAACTATTCAACATATACCAATGATTCATATTTCCGTTCGGTTCAACGGTTCCAACTATTCGTATTTCCGTCTGGTTTAACAGTTCCAACTATTTAACATATACCAGTGATTCATAATCCCGTATGGTTCAACCATTCCAACTATTTAATATATACCAATGATTCATTATTCCGTCCGGTTCAATTCATAATTTAACCATTCACGATTCAATATTTATATATCTTAACATGTAGATATAGCATATTTCACAACTTTCACATATTATCAAATAATCAAAACACGTGACAAATAATGATCATTTAAACAAGTTTGTATGATAGTATTTTTTCAATAAAAAGTGCAACTCAATTTAAAAGCACATAAAAACTCGCTTGAATAATGCTCGAAATGAAATTTCACTTGTGATCAATGTTTCTCACAATTAGGGGTGTCAAATGGGTTGACCCGAACCCGATAAGGCCTTATAAGGTTGGGTTGATTCGGGTCCAACTTAGCTTATCAGGTTTATCGGGTCTAGGGCTGTAAACGAACCGAACGAACACAAACGGATCCTTGTTCATGTTCCTTCATTTAATTTTAACCGGACAAATAAACGAACACGAACGCTTAAACGGACGAATTTTCTTGTTCATGTATTAAGAAAATGAATTGTTCATGTTCGTTTATATTTGTTCATTAAGATACTAAACGAACGCTAAACAAACACTAAACGAACGCTAAACGATCGGACATGAATGAATATAGACAAACAAACATAAACTTTATTAAATTCTACACAATATATTGTTTTATAAGTGTTGTTTTGTTTAAACAAACCAATTTAAAATTATACAATTAAACATATGATATACGAATATAAATAAATGAGTGGACATAAACGAACATTAACCAATGCATAATCGGACGTTCACGAACATAAATGAATGGACACGACTTTTGTTCATGTTCGTTCATTTAACTAAATGAATGTAAAATATTGTTCATGCTCGTTCATTTAATAAATAAATGAACATAAACGAAATTTTTACCGAACGGTTCATGAAACGTTCACTGAACGTTTAGTTCATTTACGGCCCTAATCGGGTCAACCCGATAGCCTAATAGGGTCGGGTTAGGGTTTTAATTGGTTCGCTATCAGGTTATCAGGCTGACCCGATAACCCGATAAGCTCTAATGACCCATTAGAAAATCTATAATTTTTGAACTAATGCTCGTTTATTGTAATCCAAAAGAAACAATTCTTGAAGAAATTTATAATTTGCATCTTTAAACTTGGTTCTAGCGTATTAGCGTATTGCATCAGTAGTAGCATAATTGCTTCAGTAGCTTAGTTGTTTTTTTTAGGGCTAATAACCTATTAAAACATCATACTTGTCACAAATGTCAGTTCGACGTAGCGAACAAAAAAAATAGCTCGTCTAGACATTAAACTTGACATTTTTTTCTTCCATTGAGTATAATAAATTTGTGCTGACCATTTTACCCTTAAATTTATAAAAATTGTATCCTTTGTCCCAATTATATAAATAACCCATCCCCACCAGTAAATCCCTCCCCACTCCCCACCAGTAAATCCCTCCCCACCGGCGACCTTACTCCTCCCCACCAGTAAACCCCTCCCTTCCCACATCGACAACCCCTACCCATCCCCACCGGTAGTCCCCACCTTTCCCACACCGTTCAACCTTCACTCTCTCTTCCACTCCTGCGACTTCTCTCCCTTTCCTCTGGCGACTCACATCACAACCCCTGGTTACATAAATCAATTTCACATTTGGAAAATGTCCAATTGATTAGGGTTTTGTTTTTCAGTTTATCTCAATTTCCGATTGAATCGACTATAGATTTCAATGGCTGCACAAGGTTTCGGTAACCGCGATCGGGTCAGTAGTTCGGTTTCCAATGAAACATTATTAGAGAGACTTTCTAGCAACGTATATGTCACTAATTTTCCTTCGCATCTTACGGTGAGGGAATTATCAAATGTTTGTGGTAGATTTGGTTCTGTTTTTGATGTGTTTATTGTTAATAAATTATCTAAGTTGGGCAAAAGATTTGCATTTGTAAGGTACATTAAGGTGAATGATGTCTCTCATATCATTGATGGATTGCGTAGTACATGGATTGGGTATTATAAACTCTATGCTAATATGGCTCGATTTGATCGTAAAGTTACAGATAAGTCTGGAATTCATTCTAAACCTCATGCATCTGGACCGATTGGTGGGGTAATTAGGAAATCAAATGCTTCGGTGACATATGCAAATGTAATTCAAGGGAAATATGCAGGCGTTAACGAACCACAACAACATAGGGACGATGGATACAATTTTCGCAAACCCACAGGGACCATTTATGTAATTTGGAAGGGTAAAATGGTCATAATACTCAAAGGAAGACAAAAATGTCAAGTTTAATGTCTAGAAGAGCTATTTTTTTTGTTCGCTACGTCGAACTGACATTTGTGACAATTATGATGCTTTAATAGGTTATTCACCATTTTTTTTTTATCTATTTTATAATTGTTAGCTGCATATTTGAAATGTGGCATATTCAACAGGCATGTAACAGGAGATGAAAGGTTTTATATGTTTCATCATTTTCATGTACATCTTTCAAAGCTAAAACAATCGAGTCCAAAATAAGCATAGATAGTCACTTTTCGATACATTGTAATCCCTTGCCATAACTAACATTATTGTACCTGTTTTCACAATTCAATAGTAACCCATTGACACCAATCAGTGTTTTATCACATGTCACACAAAAACAGCACAGATAATACATATAATACAAAAACAGCACATATAATACCCATTGCCACCAGTCTTGCACAATTACTATTCTTAACTATGTTTCCTTTTCGGATGTCTCATTTTAATTGTTCACAATTAAATATATATATATATACAGAAGTTTGATCAAGTTTACCATGTTATCCTTGCTTGAAAATATTATTACAAACTTTAAAAAAGACATTAATAAACAGATTAATGGCACATTTGGTAGAGAAAAATCTAGAGAGTCGAAATAAAGTAGAGAATAGAAATGTAGAAAATTGGAATTATGCTGATAAATTTTTTAAACTTTGTTGTTTGGTAACAACAGATAAATTGATTAAAGAAATCTTTATAAATCAAAATATTTTAATTATTCTTATTATTATTAAAAAAATGAGAAAACAACACAACTTTGGAATCAATGATATGATGTACGTATTTGTAAGTTTAGTGGAATCCCAAAATTGAAAAATTGATGTCAACTAACCATGAAATTCAAATCGTTAAAGTGGAAAGGGAGTTAGGGCTAGAAGATATTTGAATTTTCTTTTGTGAATGTGGAAGTCACGTGACCACCCTTTTTTATAGCAGCATTGCTACAAATTCCAATTCTCCATGTTATGCAACATTTCCATCTCAAAAGTAGTGGAAATGGTTCAGTGTAACGGCTTGAAAATACATTCAAATTGACACTTTTTGTTTATTGTATAGGTAACTTTTTTTCCCTACTGTATCACAATACTTTTTGAAACCATTTTTTGTGTGTAGTCGGTTACCTCCTAAACCGTTTCGTCCTACGTAGAGCCGGTGACTGCCACGTCGTTTTTTTTTTAATCTATCATGCTTTTAATAACATCCCTTCTTTACTTTACCGTATCTCATTCCACCCTTTTCCCTTCTTTTTTCACTCCACCACAAACCCTATAAAAATTTCATCATCTTCTTCGTATACTTCTTAAAACAAAGAAATGACCCTTCAAGAAGTCATTGATGCTACCCATTGTGAATGTCGAGTACCATGTCCAGTTAAAGAGCAAGTGGCTTGGACCCCTACAAATCCTGCCAGGAGATTCAAGGTGTGTACCAAAAGGGAAAAAGGTAAAATAAAAAAATAAAAATAAAATGGATTTTATGGGTTTCTAGACCCAGAGCTACCAAGTGAGTTATTACAAAGATAAGGTTTTCAATTTGTATATGGAAAAAGAGAAATACCTGGCTATCTTAAATGGGAATGGATCTAAAGAAGCCAATAAAGTCTCTAATACTCAGATGCAACAAGTGAAGGAGGATGCTCATATTGAAGTTTTAAAAGTTCAGATGCAACAAATGAAGGATGAGTGGAATGTTATTCACTCAAAAGTGTCTCTTAATGACAAATTCTTAATGTTCTTGAGTTTGGTTGTTGCGGTGATTTGTACTGTCATTGCAATCTTCGTTATGAACTAAATTCTTTTACAAATGTTTTAAATTAAGTATTAAGTAGTTGTTTCTATTTTTTAGGCTCTTGTAATGGATTTTGACTTTATAAAGTCAATCGTTTGAATGGCCATGAAATAATTTGCAATTTTCAATAGTATATTATCCATTCGCATTGGGCGTTTTTTTGTATTTCAATTGTTTAGTTATTATGTATATCATAAAGGGTTATTAACATAAAAAGACATTATACTTGTCACTTTTTGTCATTGTATGTTGCGTATTTTTTTTCTCATATTGACATCAACCTTTTGAATTCGTGCTATTGTGTGTACTTTGCGACTATTTCAGCCATGAAAATGGCCATTTTACCCTTCAAATTTTGAAAAAAAGTAAGGGTAAAATGGTCACAAAGTACACACAATAGCACGATTTTAAAAGGTTAGTGTCAAGTTGAGAAAAAAAAATATGTAACATACAATGACAAAAAGTGACAAGTATGATGCCTTTTTATGCTAATAACCCTATCATAAATAGGACTATTAGCATAACATGTTACTGCATTAAAGATGATAATTGACTTTTGAAAAGTCGAATAATATAGGTCTAAGCTTACAACAGTTTTATTGAATGGCATTTAAGCCATGGAGAAACCACCAACATCCATCTGACTAACCCCGTAGTTTTTTTTCCTCTTTCCTTTTGACCCATCTTTGGCAGCAAATGGTTTCATACCTATGTCTTCACAAAAATGAGCATTGGGAAGGCCAAGAACCTAGACCCTGTCATCAAAAGCCTCTTTGGCAATTTGTTTTGGACTTTTAGTCTTTATAGCATCATTTTTTTTGGCAATCTGTTTTGGAGTTTGAATCTCCCTAGCATCATCTTTTTTTAGCTTAAACCATAATAATCATTTAGAAAGTAGTCTTCCCATGGCATAGGATATTCAACACCTTCTGAACTTGTTTCACTGCTTGAAATGTAGATGATTTCTGCATACAAAAAAAAAAATAATAAATAAAAAACAAAAAACAAAATTAAAAAGTCAGTATTTGTGCTCATGGTGTGCTATTTTGATATCAAGATGGACATGACAAAGACAAACCTTTTCTCTTTTTGGAATTCATGGTGTGTTTTGTTTTAGATTATTGTTTGGTGTATGATTGTTTGGTATGGAGGCCTTTTATAGATGAAATTTCAAATGACTATTTGGGCGTTTCAATAATGGAATATGTACAGACAATGTGCAGTGTAGGCTTGAAGAAAAAAACAATGAATTAAAGATTCTCATTTCATCATAAAGTAGAATATATACCAGTCTTAGACGTTAATATTGCATTAAAATCATTGAAAAATACATAAAATCCCACAACATAAGAATTGCACAACACTTGCATACAAAAGAAGTGCACATATGTTGTCTAGTTGCATAACACAACCATATGTTGTTTAGAAAAGATATATTAAAAAGGGCTAGTGGAAATCCTAAGTGGAATTATATTATCAAACATGCAAATATTAACTATGAGGTGGAAATAATATATTATCAAAAGTGGGGATGTGTTACCGGCTAAGGAAGAAGCAGGTAACCGACTACACATAAAAGACGATTTCAAAAAGCATTGTAATACAGTAGGAAAAAAAAGTTGCCTAGAAAAACAAAAAGTGTCAATTTAGATGTATTTTCAAGCCATTAGCCCAAATGGTTCTAGTGTAATTTTATTTCTTGAGAAAATAGAAATATTTGTGTTCCAATTTCTTTATTGTACCAAACAATGGAAATCCCACAAATTCTATTACTTTTACCTTAGTTCTCTTAACCAAACATGCCCTAAAGGTAAGAGTGTTATTCTGCAAAAAGTAAGAGAAAAAAAGACAATAGGCGTTATATATATTTTTTAAACTGTGTGTTTTTGTCAAAGAACAAATATTTTGTGACAATAGAGTATTTAGCAGCAACCGACCACTAAAAAACAGTTTAATTTGGCTTATAACAAAGTTAGTTTCCTGAACATGGTCCCCTTTAGGGGTGTCAGTAGGGTCGGGTTGACCTGACCCGAACCCGATAAGGCTTATCTGGTCGGGTCTAATCGGGTCAAAAAAATCTTGTCAGGTTGTTTTGACCCGAACCCGATAACCCGATAGTACTATCGGGTCGGGTTAGGGTTAAAAATAATAATGCTAGCGGGTTGTTAGGTCAACCCAATAAGACCCGAAAATCAATTTTCCATTTTTTTTTATTAATTTTTATAGGCCCAATGTCTATAAGTTACATAAAAATGTTTGGTTACTTCATTAATATCATATCTGTTATGTTGGTATTTGGTATTATAGGTTCTTACTTGACTTCATTAATATCATAGATGAATAGATTATGAGTTTGGTTATAAGGGTACCAGTGGCTTTGTGGTCTAGTGGTAGAGACTTAAGAAGTTAAGTGAGCCACAAGTGAGAGTAGTACCGGGTGGGTGACCTACCGGAAAGTCCTCACTTATGGACCATAAGCTCCACTGGTACCATCCCTCCACCGCAAATGCTCAGATTGACTGGTCAGTGAGGGGCTTTTGGGAAAATAGCCTGGGTTTAAAGCCCACCCTCCTGATAAGTACAGTCACTGGGACAGGTGCTCATTGCCTGGGGCCGGGTCCTTGGGGGAGGGTTCGGTTGGCATCCTTAGGATGCATGGGACCAGGGTGATCCCACCGATCTTCACCTTTTGGGAGTTTGGTTATAAGGGTATGTTTGAACTTAAAAAGGAATATGAACAACTGTGATAAAAGCCACAACTGTGATAGTAAATCATACATCTTTAGGCAAATGTCTATCTTTAAAGAAAAATAAAAGGTCCACAAGCAGTTCAATTGAGTTTTACAAGTAACAAATCAATATGTAATCAGTGATATAGTATTAAATTGTTACGACATTGAGAATGTTTAACATTGACCGAACGAAATCACCATTACTAAAAGGGAAAATTCTCTAAATGCCCCAGTTGCCCAACTTTATTACCCTAAATGCTCCACTTTTTTTCCACTTCTCAAAATGCCCCATGGGCAACTCTATCAAATATTTGGTCACACATTGTACTTACAAAGTACATATATAACCTTTTGTCTGTTGGGCAACTTTGACTTTTAATATTGGGCAACTGACAATTTTTGTCTTTTAGTGAAAAAGTAAAATTTATATTTTCCCATTTTTAAATACAAATAAGTTGGGCAACTTGGCCCCACACAAATGTACTTTTGGGCAACTATCTATAAAAACCAATTTAAAAATACAAATAAGTTGGGCAACTTGGCCCCACACATAAGTACTTTTGGGCAACTCTCTATAAATACCAATATATACTATGGAAATACACATTTAATAAACCAAATTACATATCCCAAATAATTATTTATTATCCTAATACACCTATTTCATTAAATACAAAACACAAAATACACAAATCATCCCACACACACTACTGCTTACCCCACACACACCTTCCCTCTCAAAAATCCTCTGCAACTTGAAACATACTTCCCTCTCAAACTCAATAATCCAAAGCCCTAATCCTATGCAACTTGAAACATACTTCCCTGTCAAACTCAATAATCCAAATCCCTAATCGTACATTGAAATCAATCCGACGCGTATTCGTACAATCAATCGCTGTTCTTCAACATCTCGAGAATCCAACCACGAACATGTTTGATGCAAAGCTAACGGTCAGATCTAGATTAGAACATATTGCTAGTATTAAAAGTGCATTGAATGTGAATAGAACCAAATTGTTTAGAGAAACTGTCTTTGGCCCTTGGTTAGACTTTCCTAAGTATTCCCCTGAAAACCACTTATACCATTATTTATATCAAAATGCAGTTGAGGTGTCAAAAGTTAGTGATTGTTGTCCACCTTTAACTTTTGTACTAGGTGATAATGTTTTTGATTTTGGCCGTGAACAATTTAGTCTTCTAACTGGGTTTCGTTTAGGACCAGTAGACAAAACTGAAACTGACCACGGCCATGTTGTTAAGGGTTTAACATATAGTCCTTTTTTTTATCGGTTGTTTCCTGATAAAAAAAAACTAAAAACAAAAAAGTTAAGGGTGATGACCTTTTGGCTTTGGTAAAGTCGGCGGAAAGGTGTGAATTGTTATCCGATGAAGATGCTGTGAGGGTTGCTTTGTTGGTGATTGCAACATTTGTATTTATTGGTCGGGAAGGAAGGTTTAATGTTCCTGACCATTTGCTAAGGAATGTTGAGGATTTTTGTGTATGGAATGAGTATCCATAGGGTGAATACATGTGGGCTCATCTGTATAAAAGAACGGTGAATGTTGTTCCTAGACATCTTGAGGCAGAAGCAAAGAAGCCCATTCAAAAAGATCCAAAAAAAGAACAAACATACACTCTGTATGGATTTACATGGGTTTTGAAGGTTAGATTTTACTTGTAACATACATTTATTTGTGCTTGTATATATTATGATGGTTAATCTAAATAATGTGTTGGCATTGTTCCTTAGGCATTGGCTTTGTTCCTTAGGCATTGTATTGTAGTCAGTGTAAGTGTTTGTGTAGATTTAAGGATGTTATGGTAGATGGTTTCGCACTAGATAAATACACAGAAACGATTTGTAAACAATTGGTTGAAACCACTGACAATGTCTGTTCATCCACTGCTAGTTCAGAAGAACCCACTGCTGCAACAACACGTTGTGTAATTGTATCCCCTGTTACTACATATACAGCCACTGCTATCCTAACCACTCCAAGCATAATCACCACCATGAGTAACTCTTAGTCCGATGTATTTGTTTTTTCAGATTTGGATTATGGAGACATTCCCAAACAGCTCCCAGTTCTGGACCAAAGACCCAGAGAAGATCCCACGTTGTCTAGCTTGGTCAAAAGTAAAAAAGTTTGAAAAAAAGCATTACACAATTTTATTTGATCCGGTAAGTAAAAACCAAAAATTATTTCATCCCACGTTTTATGTTTTTATTGCATTTACCATATCGTGTTATCTCCTTTGTTATGTAGGCTTTCAGACCACTACAGAATATTGTACCAACAATTGCCGAGCTGAGTTGTCCGTGGTACATTCGCAGTATGGAGTACATCCGTCAACTAGATTCCCAACTCTTTGAAAGAAGAGAAGAGTTGGCTGACCAACTGATGGTGGAAGAAGAGGAAGCTATGGCTGGTGTGGATGTATGCGGTGGAATTCAAGTCGATTTAAATGTCCCTTTATGTGACGCAGATGAAGTTGTTACAGAAGGTCAAACGTCTAGTGTCAACCCCAAAGCTGATGAAGAAGAGATTGTTGGTGGGTTTGTTGAAATGTTGAATACGAATGAGCCTGAGAAGGTTGAAAATGTTGTAGTCGGTAATGTTGAGGTTTCAGATGGGATCAAATGTGACAAACCGGAATCGTCACATACCTTAGATAAAGATCAGTATCGTGCCGAGCTAAAATCCCTTAAGTGCATGGTTGGTAGTATAGAAGAACGTGTAGGCGTAGTTGGTGTATCACAGCTTATGTGAGTTAGACAGCGTACAAAAGAGAATTGTGGTACTTGAGGAAGCTTTAGGAATAAAGTCACAAGATGATGTTGGTGAGATTAAGGTAAAAAGCTGTTATTTGAATTTTTGTTACTTCATTCCACCAAAATGGTCTCTTTGAGTGCCCAAGTAAGTTCACTTTTTTACAGGTGGATACTTCCGATGAACACACCCCCATCAGGCCCAATGTAGGATTCGATGACAAGCAGAAGTTGGTTTATACCGATTCCGAGGAGTTTACCTGGCCTATGACCCAAGTTATGAAAGCTGCTTTATCGGGAGGTCCTGACGATGCTCATCATTCCAACAATATAATGCAGGTGGATAACAAATTTGATTGTGCTGCCTTACCAAATTTGAATGATGAGTTCTCAGACATTGCTTATGATGGGTTTGATCCAACTCCTGTTGACGTACGTATATTGTTTTTTTCCCTTCTTTTACTTTTTTATATTTCAACATTAAACCCACATACCCTTTATCTAGGAATCGATGGATGTGAATGGTGCGGAAGAAGGAATAAACAGTGCGAAGGGCAAAGAAATTGTTGTGTGGCGGCCACCTCTTTGGTGGGGATGGTTTTTGCAGTTTACTCTTCCATTGTTAGAACCGTGGCTGCATCAGGGCGCTTTACCGGTAGACAACGTTTACGATCCCGCTGCGCAAGGTGCTGCACAAGTAGACACATTGGATATGGAGGTTGACGAAACGGCTATGGAAGGGGCTGATACACAACCTGTTGAAGTGATATGTCTTGATTATGAGGATGGGCAGGATGTTGTAAAGGTACATTTAATTATCTTATCATTTGTTAACAACAAATGATGCATAATAGTAGTACAATCCCAGAGCAGACATACCCTTGAATAATTTGATTACTATATATTTATGATTTAGTAATTTGGTTACTATACATTTGCATAGATAGGACATAAACACACATTATAATCTACATAAAAAACAAATATGATAGTTAAAACATAAATGACCATCATCATAATCTACATTTTAGTTCCAGAGCTCTCTCCCTTGCTTTTCTTATTTGCATAGAGTCGTTGAAACAGTATTTCAAGACTACTAATCCTATTTTCCAAATTATAATAATTTTCAAATAATGTAGGATTATTCACATGTTCTTCAGTTTGTTGCACCACCTCCCTTTGCTGCATCACCTCACTTTGAAACTCTTCCGCTACCTCATTTTGCTGCTCTATCTGACCTTGCTGCACCACCACATTTTCAGCCTCCTCCTCATTCTCCTGATCTTCGTCATCTTCATCTTCTTCCTCGTATTCCCCATCAAGTCCATATATCTCATCCCAGTAGAAGTCTTGTCGGCGCAGCCAAGTAAGGATATTTGTTCTCATCCACACACTGACTTCCCTATATGAACCATATTCTGAGATTGGTTCTTGCCCAAAAGCATTTAACACTGCGTCAAAAAGAAAATCGTTGTTTAAGACAAACTCATACTCTTCTTCATCATTTTGAAAGTTTCCATTTGGTGCTGCCATTGTTCTTGAGCGAGAATGAGAGAATAAAGTGAGAGTTGTGATAATAAGAGAGCAGAATCTAGGAAATTTGTATGTAGTAGGATATGTAGCAGTAACAAGAATCTTATCTTTTACATTGTGTTGTACTTTAGTTTGAATAAAATACTGTCTTTTACACTGTGTAAAAATCTTATCTTATCTTTACATTGTGCTACAGTATATAAAACTATTAAAATATAAACTTTTCTTTTTCACTTATTTGTATTTAATACAATAATTCATTAATACATCAGTTTTACAAACTAGGAAATATCATTACACTTGCGCAATATGTTTGGCTTGATTGTTTTTGTGTCACTCGTATTCATTTGCTTCCGAACATTAGTTTTACGGCTACTAGGACCCAACCTTCGTTGTTGCTTAGAGTTACCACCGCCAGTTGGTTCTATAATTTGTTTTTTTTCAATACCGTATATCTCTCTTCTTAAGTCTTCTAGCACTTCAGCTGGTAATCGGTAAGCAGCTTCAGCATCTGGTCCATACAATTCATATATTTCAGGAAACATTACCTCTCTTGCTACCTTTATAGACCACTCCCTTTCATCGTGGTTTTCCTCAAACCTAACTCCTTTAGAACTAGACATAAATCAATTACTGTGATGGAAATATGGTTATGAAACTGAAAATGAATAGGAAAGGAGCAAATATTTGATGGAAATGTGGTGAGAATAAGATCATGGTTTCTGTATTAAATAGACACCACGTGCTAAGTCACATGTAAACAGTTAATCATACATAGTCAACTTTGCAGAGGATTTTCTTTTGAAAATAATACAGGGCCATGAAGATACCTTATGCCATAGATTATCACATGCTTAGTCAGGACTAAAAATACCTTATGCCATAGATTATCACATTTCCAGTTTACTTTAGTTGTGATTTGAAGTGATTTAATTGTTGTATAGACGAGTTGTTTTTTAAAAGATGAATCGTTTTTTTTTTTTTTTAAGCAAGCAAATGTCATATTAGTTTTCAACTCGCTCAAACGGAAGAGGAAGCCAGGGAGATATTGCAGCTCACCCTATACTACCCCACCAGCCACTACTCCAAAGAGAAGGCGTTCAGCACGGATTAGTTGTCAAACCCCATCCCCTCCTAACGCTCCAGATTTCGATGATACATTAGAACTGTTTGTGGAGGTATTTGACTGTGTCAACTTATATGTCTCTTACTTTGTAATACAAACATTCACTAAAAGAGTTAATTTGTTCTAACTTAGAATCTGTCGAGAATTGGAACGGGGAAGAAAAAAACAAAAAAGGTAACTGTGCCATGTTCAGTTCAAAAATTCTTGAAAGAGAATAATGGTACCAGGTTTTTTTTCCCTTGGGGCAATGAAGACACTATTGCTGATCGCCGGTTTTGGGACTATTTATTGGCAACGGGTGGTAACAAGGATGGATGGCTGAGGGACGAGGTGCGTATTAAATCACTTGTTATTATTCTACCATGAATGTTTTGTTGTGATTCCCGCATGTTTTTTATAATGTGACTAAATGTGTAAACAGCACCTTGACCTATGGGTAGATTTGATGTGGCATTTCCGACCATTAGATGCCGACTGGGCTATGGTGGGTCCCTTTTTCACACCTCAAATAGTTAATGACGTTATGCGAACCTATTGGGCGAATGGTGTAAAGTACCCGGTGCCTTGGGCTGAAGTCGAAAAGGTATTTATTTCTTTCCATATGGCCGTACGTATATGTTGTTCACCGGGTGTGTTTTGCTGATGTCCTAAATGATGTAGGTACTATTTCCAATAAACGAACCTGACCAGCACTGGGCGGTAGGAGAGCTGCATATCATTACGGGTGTGTTGACATTATATGATTCGTTTCCAACCTTTACTAACAAACGCACTTGGTGGAAGGATACCATGCCTGAAAAATTTCGGTATTGGCTGCCAAAATTACTAGACGAAACTGGAGTGTTTGCAGCAAAAGGCATAGATATCAAGGATTATAAGATTATCTTTAAAAATGTGTTGACGTCCCCAAACAAACAGGTCAATACGGTGACTGCGGGATATGGGCATGCATTAACCTATATAGGCTGAGTCAAAACATGCCACTAAAGTCTGACGATCCTGCAGAAACAGCTCTTGCCTATCGCGAAAGAATGTTTGAGTACCTATGGAAATACAAGATTGAGTATGCTGGTCATTGACTATTTTTATTACTAGTTGTTGTATCGTTGATTAGGGTATGTATATAATTCGTACATAAAGGTGTTAGCTCATAACATGCCATTCAAGCAGCTTATTTTGCTTATATCATGGGCATACAAGGAATGGACATTCTTTGTGTATGTATAATCAATTGTAGTAACTATTGGAATGATAAATCTGTAAATATCGAAAATGTTTTGTGAATGTTTGTAAATACTATTAGTTGATAATTGGTCCAAAGGTAAAACCCCAAACTCCATGTGACCAACCGATAGGATTGACGTCAGAAAATGAAATGTTTGAGGCAAGAGGGTTCAATTCAAGATTTTCATTTAGCAAACCCACGTAACCTTTAAACCTCTGCCTGTACAGCAAAACGTATGAAACTGGTGGAGTCATTCGAACACCAAATCGGACTGTGAAATGCATGTTGTCTATGCTAGACTTCCAAGCCTTGCAGACACTGCAGCATTGAGCCACACACCTAACTGAAAGCCTATTAACTATGT
Organism: Chrysanthemum seticuspe; assembly: GCA_019973895.1. Lineage (NCBI taxonomy): Eukaryota > Viridiplantae > Streptophyta > Magnoliopsida > Asterales > Asteraceae > Chrysanthemum > Chrysanthemum seticuspe. The sequence continues at coordinate 322,548,320 of BPTQ01000007.1, read as the reverse complement.
CCATTTGAACTTCGAGTGGAATGTTGTCAGACATCGTGAAATTATACTGGGCAACTGTGAAATCAGTTAGGATGGGCAACTTTCACTACAATTTTGTGGGCAACTATTAAAGTGTAAGTATGTGTTTAGTGTTGTATGGACAGTGACAGTATTATAAATAGAACAATTAGAGCATTCATATCTAGGGACCAACCCATAAGATATGCATTTAAGAAATAGTACCTGTATTAAATGGTTAAACAGTTAACTTCCAGTTTATAGAGTTGACTAGTGCTTAATACTACCATCAAATTAATGATCAAGTACAAGGGACAGGTCCATAAACACTTGAAAGTGTATGTTACACAATTAATTATAGTTGGGCAACTATGACGCATGGGCAACTTAGTCAATAACTAGTTTGTTTCTAACTACTAGTTACAAAAATGTTGTTCCTAATTAACTGATAAGCAAGTTAGTCAATAAGTAGCTTGTTAGTGAATAACTAGTTTGTTAACTTTGTTGTATTGACAAACATTTATGAATTAAGAACTTATAAGCAATAGTACCTGTAAACATGCCCGCATCTTCTTGTACCAAGGTCGCCACTCAGCTTTAGGCTTATAGCCACTGTCGAAAAATGTTACAACCCCCGTCCTAATATGGAATCGAGCCAGAAACCAATGTTTTTCCTTTTCATTGATAGGCATATAAACCTGTCGTATAACACAAAAGGCCATTTTAACAAAATACATAACAATATATGTATAAAGGAATGAACACAAGTATTACCTGTTCAACATCAGCCCATTGGTGTTTGTACTTTTCCCCGTTAACATACCAAATGGGGATGGAGTCTTGAATAGCAGCTGAACAAAGTATGCAGTTACCATAGCCCAATCAGCGCCTTCGGGTATGAAATGCAACATGTATTCCACCCACAACTCTATGTGCTATAAAGCAACAATAAAAAATGATTAGGGTATAAAAGCTACAATATTAAATGAATATACTATCGGGGTGAAAGATATGCGTGACTGTTACCTCGTCCATAAGCCAACCTTTCTTCGGATGGTCTAAACACACTAAGGATTCCCAAAACCTGCGATCCACACGAACTTCTTTGGACCAAGGAAACATACATCGAAGGGGCCCCTTGATTCACAATATCCAAACACGTCAAGTTTACTCACTCAAGCTAGCCACTTGTGAATGACTAACCGTAAGAAACTTAAAACGGTTCGGACACTGATTTGTTGATAATGAAGGCTTAGGGGTTATGTGTGTGGATAAAACCTCAATATCGATATCAAAAATAATCACGAAGATAGATTCAAATTCCTTTAGGAAAAAGAATAATAAATCAAATCCCGTGTGTGATCGTGTATACGGATTAGACAACCCGAATCGTTTCCCAACGAGGCGTGAATTGCCAACGTCGTTCTTGGTTTGGAAATTAATGCTCGATGTTTTGGATTAATGATTTGATTTTATTAAACTACGGGAATGGGGAAAATAATTAAGGAAATCTATTCTACGGGAAATCCTAAGTGCGAATTAAACTAAAACGTAAATAATAAAACGTAATTAAAATGTAACTATGTCTAAATTATACCCTAAAAATGCCTAAAATTACTTTTACTCTAAAAATGATATTAGAAAACTAATTTAGAATTAAAACTATTTTTTAGGATTTTTCTGGATTTAATTTGAATTAAAAACTAAATTTTAACTATTAAACTAATTTAAAATACTAAAAATTATAAAACTCAAGGAGAAAAATGTGAAACTATTTTTATAAAATCTAAAATACCATAAGAGACTTTTCAAGACTATTTTTTTTATTTTTCAGATGAATTTTCTATTTTTTATGAATTTAAATCTATTTAAATCTAATTTAAATTGCTAAAAATACCAAATAAAAGGGAAAAAATAAGGAAAAATCTTTTTTATGCTTTTTATATTTTTCTTAAACTGGGAAAATTGAAAAATTATTTTTTGGAACTTTTTCTTAATTATTTGCAATTAAAACTAATTAAAAATGACTAAAAGCTGTTTTTAATTAAGAAAAATACTAAACAGTGACCTAAAATTATGAAATACTCAGGAAAATTCTAAAATGATAATCTAAATCTATGAAAAATAAGAAATCAGCAGCTTATGTGTGAGATATTAAGGCTGTAGTACAACTGATATGAAAATAAGCTAAACAATGAAATGAGCAACCAAACAGTAACTGAAGCTAAGTATTACTAAAATAAGCTAATTCCAACTAATTACAACTAATCCTGTCAAGCTATAAGCTCAGTTTAATGATCTATGCAAACTGCCTAAATAAGCAAAACAGTGAATCAGGCCTACTGTTTGAACTTGTACACAAGCTTATTCAATAAGCCAAACCAAAATTCAATTGTGCAGTCCTAAAGAACACCTGGCAAGCTACAACTAAACCAAATTACAGGCTCTAACTACTTGAACTGAGCACTGCACAAGGTCTGCAAGTCTGCCTGATTCACACTCAGTTTTGCTGAGTGTGAACAGGGCAGATTAAGCTATTTTGATTAGCTGTTTTGAAGATTGAAAAGCCTTGATAAGATTTGACTAAAAGCAGATTTCAATACTAGACCAAGTGAAGTTGTAAATCCCAAAGTTTGAAACACTTAAACTCAGAATTGAATCAGTGAGAGATCAAACAAGATTTGTGAAAAACTGATTTGAACCTTTTGACTTTTAAAAAACAGTTGTGAAATTTTGACCAAAGTGAACTTTAATCCAATTTTGTAAACTGATTATGAATTTATAAGCTCAATCAAAGTTACAATAAGCTTATCTAGTGAAATATGAACCTAAAACAAGCTACTGCTATCTCAAAATTCCAACAGATGAACAAATTGAAACTGATTTAGAGTGTTTTGACTATTTGATGAAATACTACTATAACCAAGACTTGATATGACTAACAATCACCTACTAGAGCATGAATCCACAACACAAATCTGATTACTCAATCTATACAACAGATTAACAAGCTAATCCAAACACTAATTTACTACTGATATAGTGAACTAAAAACAGATTAAGACTAAATTATACTAAACTGATATTAAACAAAGATCAATTACTATAGATTATCACTAAAATCAGATGCAAACAACAGATTCAATGAACAAAATGTATATAACAGATGTAGCACTTACAAATCTCCTAGCCACTATGGCTTGCAATCATGAAACAATGAACCTCTAACCTAATAACCCCTAACCTACTCCAATTCCAGCTCAACTTTAACCCAAATCCAGCTTCTGCATCATTTCAATCCAATAAAAAACCAGCAGAACAGAACCAGTTATGCAGCAACTGAACTTTTGTTGACTGTTTATTTTGTGATTTGAGTGTTAAACAAGAATAAGCTCACAATAAGCTATTAAAAGCTTATATGAACCTTGTGAAACAGTAGATCAGTATGGATCAATCCATAGAACAGATCTAATATGATTTTTTATTTTTCAATGATTTTATTTGATTTTTTTGTATTTTTGAGTTTATGAAGAAATAAGCTAGAAACAAGTTTCCAGTGATGAAATAAGCATTTAACAAAGATAATAAGCAGATTTAAAGGCTTAAACACTTGAGCAATTATTTGAAAATGAAAACTAAATTTTATTGATCTAAAACTTTTGAGTACAAAATACGAATTACAAAAAACTTAAAACATTAAAATGAAAATTACAATTAACTAAACTACTGAAAACTTAGAGAGAAGAAAAGATTAAAGATACAACAATGTGAACGAATAGAGGTCCTATTTATAGCTAAACTTGAGGCCTTTGGAAGGATCTAGAACTCTGAATTTTGTGCTTCTTTGAGTTGTTTGCAGCCCTTTGATCAATCATCCACACATCCCACTTGATATCCACCCTTGGATCACATTTGATGACCTGTTTCCTCCAATCAGAGAGCAGCGTTTGAGAAGTTGCACGCGGATAGCTGACCTGGCAACCCCATGTGTCAGTGTGTGTCAGGGGAAAGTACAAGATTGCCCTTGATCACGGTTAATTTGACCAATTGACTTAGTGGGGTAATTAGGGTTCATCTTGCTGGGTAATTGGGGGTAAACTTGGCGGGATGTAATAAAAGGGTTTTTTTTTATTATGTTTGACCGGTAATAAATGAGTTGACTTGGGTTTGGGTCGGGTAGAATGGGTATTCGGGTAAGTATATTAAACCGGGTATTAGGTGGTTTGGTTTTGGACTTGGACTGGACCCGGGTTATTATTTTGGGCCGTGGGGTTTTTTGTTTATGAATTGGACTTGGACTTAGAATAAAACCAAAGTGTATCCAAGGGACTAAACTTGTAAATTCGGATTTCCAAGGGACCAAACTTGTAAATCTGAAAATGCTCATCAAGGACCTTTCTTGTGAATCTCAAATAATCCAAGGGTGAAATTTGTAACTTTTGAATCTTCAAGGGTCAATTCTGCCAAATACTGAAAGTTCAGGGACTATTCTTGACATTTCTTCAAACTTGATTGAAACTTCAAAAATCATTCTTAGAGAATAAAATCTTCCAAAATGCACAATCCCGACCTTCCGGCTCAGCTAAAACTCTCTTGATCTCTCGTGCTCGGATTTACGTCTGATTTGGTTCCTTTTTGCGTGTTTTTACATATCCGTACCTGCACAAGCACAAACTCAAGAAAACCACAAATATTAGCAATAAACGGCTCTTTTGTTGGTTGTTTTGGGTCAGATTTATTAATGAAAAGATATGTGTTTAAGCACATATCAAAATCCCCCAGACGAGATCATTGTCGTGTCCTCACGCAATGCAATCAACTCACGCTTCTAAAACCAAGGATTTCAATCTCTTTCTACTAAACCTATGAAGAAACTTAAATTGGTATGTCCAAACCGTCAAGTTATCTCACACATGCTAGCCACTTGTGAATGACTAACCGTAAGAAACTTAAAACAGTTCAGACAAACCAATAATAAGAGAAGAAGTAGCCAAGATTCCTCAAAAGAGATTAAGAAACCCCTAATTCTAAAAACGCCCCGTTTACCTTTTAATTCACAAGTAGATATTACAATTAAGCACATTCCGATTATGAATGACGGTTTGTTGAACTTTCATGTCGATCAATAACTCCAACATTTTTCAAACGACACGTTAGGATCACGGAGTAGAAAACACAACACAGCGTGAAGTGACCATACGGATAGAATACATCGTCCCTGATTTTTCACAAGTCCCCAAACTAAGCGTAAAACCGAAATCATTGTTACATATGACTCTAGATGCTAATACTACCCATGGAAGTTACTTGTGTAATTACCTTTTGTTCCCATTTTCCTATTTTCCTCTAGATTTTTTTTATTTTTGTGAGAAATGAATTTCTTCAAATTCTCGTTTCGATAACTTTTATTCCGATAAAGATACAAAGCTAAGTCGATAATTAGTTATCCGCCTTCTCTCAAGAACCATTGTCGTAAAAATGAGGTCCACATCAAGGAATTTTTATTCACTAACTTTTGACTTTTTCAATTTTCATCATTTTATATATATATATATATATATATATATATATATATATATATATATATATATATATATATATATATATATATATATATATATATATATATATATATATATATATATATATATATTGCACTTATACCTTTACTTATATGAGCTGTGAACCACGGAGCTTCACGGGGTAATTCCAAGACTATAGGCTTCATGAAATGAGGATCCCGGCTGGCTAGGCTAAGACCTCACTCAATCCCGGCTAAAGATCCAAGGGCCCGATCTCGACACCGCAGCTCACAACTTTTCTTATTACTTTATCGCTTATTACTGATTACTTATTTATTCATTACGGATCCTTGATGTGTACCCAATTTTTAAAACAAAGATTCTTTTAAGAAGATAAAGAACTAACTATCGCCAAAAACTCGACATCTCTAATTATTATTAAACAGATATGGGGTGAAACAATTTTGTGGGAACAAAAAGCCATGAGTACCTTCGATGGGCTCTAAAGAGAACCAACTACTCCACGCTTAGCATCTAAACTCATAAGTAACTCTATCATTTCTCGATCTCTGCAAATTTAAAATCCCAAATAAGATGTACTTTGTCGATAGCCTTGTTCCTTTGGGAAAGAACCTGCACACGCGTTGTTACCAACATGTAAATTAAAAATAGTTTAAAAACATATAAATATTAAAACTTGTTTTTCATACCTCAACCCAAGGTTTAACATTTTGTAACTGTGCAGACATATCTGGATCCCCGGCACCCAGGTGTTCGATTATTTTCGGATTCCGCAAATCTTTTTGACCAGTAATACGACGACTCAGCACCATTCTTTTTACTCCTCATGTCAGGTGTTATGTCTGCCTTGGCTCTTTTCCAATGGTCTGAATTATAGAAAGCTATAGACCTCTTTTTCTTTTCCGTCTCAATCTTCAACAACTTTGCCTTTTGCAACCTGCGATTCTTCTCATCTATCATCGCCATTAGAAAATCCTTTTCCATCGTCTTTTGTTCTTCCATCCTCCACCGTTCTTCCTGTTCTTTCCTCAGCCTTAATTCCTCTTCCAACAGATACTCCTGAGTAATAGGTGATGCAGTTAAAATACATTTAATAGCATACTATGGCAAAAGTGTACATTTGGAAATCACATTACCAGAACTACATCATCCTCATCATCACAGTCAGCCGGCTCTGAACGACTGCTAGAAATAAGAAAGTCAACCAATTCGTAGAATTCACGATTTAGTTGGTCTCGAAGCTCATAGTTGAGGTGGGAAAAGGATGCAGTAAAGTCCAATTTATCCTGTAAGCGAAATAAAGTTCATTGTAAAACAAACGGATAGTTTAAAGAAATAAAGATAATATATCGATGAACTGGCCTACCCGAAATCCGCACGTTCTTTCACATGCAAGGACCTACAATGTAATAAAGGGTATTATCCTTAACAATAATTCTAATATAAAAGTATAGTTATTATTTAATATTGTTTACTAAATAACCTGAATAATAGACTCGAGTTTGAAAACACGAGAATTCAACTCTTGAATGACACAATCCTTGAGGCTGATTTCTGTTAGGAGACTACTGGTCTGTACCCTAGACACAATTGGTAAATACTTTATTTCTGTCCTACCACGTTTTCGAGCAGCAGCCAACTTCTGTAGATACACATCGTAATCATGCGGTAATTTTGTTGGAAGAGTCCTTGGTATGTAGTGCAGGTAAAATTCCCTAAATTGAATATACCACTCCGACTGGTGCTCGTCTAATGTTGGTTTCAGATCATAAATTATCTTCGAGTCCTAAATAATATCATCAACAACAAGGAAATTAAATTGCATATACCAGTCCGACTGGTGCTCGTCTAATGCATTGAAACATTTGAATGTGTTTTACCTTGCCAAATAGCAATCCATAATCCGATCTTGTAAACATTACTTTCCTTGACCACGCTACTGCCCTTGGTATGACATCTGGGACTTTATTCCACCAACGACTGCTTCTTTCAAACGACTCAAGAATCCATATCTACAATAATAAAGATGCATTACTCTCATACATTGGGTTCAATAATAATACTAAGAAAATATAATATAAATAGGAATAACCTTCAATGCCCAAACAAATCCAGCAACTGTGTATGTGGGAACATACTTCCGTGATCTTTCCAGACCCTTTAGGTGTTCCCACTTGTGGTTTGATACAACGTCTAGTATCTGGTCGTACAATTGCCTCCAAATGTGCTCCCCCCATGGAAAGGAAGTCCATGCTTCTAGGTCTTCGACCAAACGAAGGAGTGAATCATCCACCTCTTCAACCAATAAGCGACCCATAAATATAACCTCTAATGATAACAATAGACACATACGGACTGCGTCTTCATCAGTTAATTTACCGAACAACTCTTTATCCTCAATAACACCAAGAAGATCTAAGTTGGAAAGTTTTACCCCTAATTTTTTGGGAAATACCCTCAACTTAAATGTTAAATCCCCTGAAGTATATAAATCAAAACTTGCTGTCCCAAAACGAAAGCCTGTTATAAGACAAAACTCGGGTCGACCAAAATGTAGACTACGACTATCAAGATTATATATAAGGGGCATGTCATAGCTTGTTTTATCCACGAAACCCTGTTTTTGTAAAACATAATCTAACATGTGTGGTTCATGGTCAAAGAAGAACATATCCAGCCACCCTCCAAAACAGGTTGTCCTAAACAATTTCCTCCGAGTATGATTCAGCTTTTCTTTAATTATTGAAAAGTATTTCAATTTGCTCCTAGCAATGACATTGGCTTCGTATTCCTAGGAAAAAAGAATTAAAAATAATAAAAATAATAAAATAAAAATAATAAATAAACAGTTAACAACAATTAACAAGTATCTTAAGACAACTACAATCAATAAAAAAACGTATACTGACTTCCTAATACTGCAATAAACAAATGAAACACTTGTATCATAGTCACACCAAATAAACAACTATTTAAACATTTCAATGAGGCTCAGATCTGTATAAATCAATAGTTTACAAAACATCAGGATATAACCGCCATGGCTGCAATAGTATAAAGTATACAATTGCCACTCCAAGACACGGAATATCACATCACTTGCATGATTTAATAAGATAGATGTCGTCACAGCCTCATACACACACACCTCGCTCCTCTGTATTGTCTTACAAAAAACGGACGTAATTATAGTTTCGCTAGATTCTTGAAAAAAGTTAAGGAACAATATGATATAGTTGCGGATTCAAACGAAAGTTGAACATACCAATGTGGCCGCGTTATTTTGTACATGTGTATGGAATTTCAACTTAGTGATGACCCTTCTAAATCCCCCTACAGTACCTTTCGTCGTTTGAACTCCCTTTGGGCAAAGGCCTGCACCAGGCGGATTGCTAGATCGTTGAAAAAACAAAAGGCATTGTTTGGGAATTTAGAATGGCTCGCTATGCTGAAGTTCCCTACGCTAATACAAAGTAACGTGGCCACCTAGAAATTTTCTACTTCCCTTTTAATCCACAAGTATATCATATTGATCCTTAACTGTTTTTAACAACCTATCAAAAGTGTATAACAAGTATATCAGACTCAGCTAAACTTCGAAACTGAGTGTGCATTATGATATGCATTATCAAGGCTCAGATCTGTAAAAAAATTGGATATAACCGCCGTGGCTGCAAATTGATGTAATACAATTGCCATGCCAAGATACGGTAAATCACATAAGATAATGGTCATCACAGCCTCTTGCATATCACAAATACACACGTGTCCCAAAATAAACAAACTACTTCAAACAATTACCTATGTAAAGGAGTTGGTTAACAAAGTTGCTTGTCAATATGTTATAAACATGTGGATAAACATTAGTACTTTGACCCTCCACTCGAAATCCCATTGGCATGTCAAAACCCATTGCTATGACAGTGACATGGGAATGGGTTTTCGAGGGGAAGCTCAAAGTACCAATGTCTTTAATACAATTCGTGGAGTGTGGCGTGTCATGAACAATACACACTATCATGATCATTGAGATATTCAAAGACAAATTGAATGTATGAAGTTGCGTATTCCCACGTTCTTACTTTCAACTTGACTTTGAATCCACAAGTATATCATATTGTTCCTTCTTTGTTAACTAACTCCTTTACAAACTACACATATAAACAAAATTTATATGACACGCATATCTAATGATGAGCTTACTCTGAATCACTTGGTTAAAAAGGTGGTGCAAATGGGTTTAGCTTACTCTGAGAGATCATAACTGTGTATGTGTTTTTAGTGTGTAATTGTTGGTGTGAAACTATGTATCTGTGTGCGAGGGAGAGAGAGCATAGATGATAAGAAGAGAGGTGAAAAGGTTTGTAATGAGGGTGCTACAATAGTGCAGAGTGAAGTGGGGTTAATGAGGCACCCTCACAAACCCTTTTATATCTCTCGCCAACATTCCACCACTATCCTTATCAACCCTTTCATCTCTTTTCTTATCATCTTTGACCTCTCTTTCTCACACACACACACGGAGTTTCACACCAAAAATTACACACTCAAAAAACACACACAGTTATGAACTCTCAAAGTAAGCTAAACCCTTTTGCACCACCTTTTTAACCAAGTGATAATATAAAGTAACAAAATATCAAAAATATACTTCCCTGAACGCCCCATTGGCGACAATCGGCTTTCACATTGGTTTAAAACTCCTCCATATACTTGTTTGTTCACTGCAATCCAGGTTTACTGATTGAATAGCATGTCAGATATAGGCTGATTTATGATTCACACAAATGATCCCAGAGCTGACATGCCATTCAATCAACAAAGCTGAATTGTAAGTAAACAAACTATATGCATTTGGCTGCATCAAAGATATAACCGCCATGGCTGCAAAAGTGTAGTGCATAATCAAAGATGGATGAACGACACCATATTAAGTTTTTTTTGCTACTCAGAGGTGGTGCCGTACATCCATCATTGATCATTCAAATGTTAGTTTCGTAACATAATACGGAGGCTCAGATCTGTATAAATCAATATTTTACACAACATCAGGATACAACCGCCATGGCTGCAATACTATAGAATTGCCGCGCCATGAAACGGAATATCGCATCATTTGCATGATTTAAAAAGATACTTGTCATCACAGCCTCTTACCAATTAACATCGTATATACACAATGGAATTGTTTGAAAAAGTTACATGTCTAGTTTAGTCACATACAAGATACAAATCTTCGAGCCAATCATGGTTCATTGGGACGGGCGTCTGCTAGGGAGAAATGATTATATACTCTCACAGACAATATATATTCATGTGTTGCCATAGGATGCCAGCCACAATGAAACATGATTGACCCGAAGATTTTATTCATCTATGTGACTATTAAAATTGCCATGTGACTATTAACAAGAAACATGGTGTTTCTATTTATATGCATTAGCAAGGCTCAGATCTGTAAAAGGGTTGATAAAACCTTTTACATCAGGATATAACCCGCCGTGGCTGCAAAATAATGTATTAAAATTGCCATGCCAACATACGGTAAATCACATCATTTGCATATCATATAAGATAGTCATCATCACAGCCTCTTGCATGTACTAAATACAAAATACACTTCAGCTACTATCAAACTTTCCTTCTCAAACACAAATTGGCAACAAACAAACTTTCTGAACCATGGGTACACAGTAATGTATGCTACTATAAAATCAAAATCAACTAAAATAGATAACAACGATAACATCAAGGCTTAGATCTGTATTAAAATATATTCCAACAATGACATCAAGATATAACCGCCATGGCTGCATAAGAATGTAATAACACTGCCATGCCAAGATACGGTCAATCACATCATTTGCTTCATCAAGTAAGATATTTGTCATCACAGCCTCAAACATATCACAAATACACAAAATGCTTAATAAATATGCAAAAGTAAATGTTTTATTAGATAAGTAAATGATTAATAAATAATAACCAAAAAGTTGCCCAATAAATCAGCTATGTAAGTACAATGTGGGCCCATGTCACCTATATGGGAAAGGTTCCACCTGCACCACATTTATTGACATGATAAGGGTAATAAATTCTCAAACTTACCCACCTTATATGTGTGAATTTAAATTGAAGCGGTGTTGGTAAATAGGTTACAAAATTTTATCAAAAATGTCTACAAAAGACTTCAGCCAACAATTTCCGGAACAAAAAGACTTCGGACAACAGTTCCCCGAACAAAAGGACTTTGGCCAACAAATTGATGAAGAAGAACTTTTACTACAAATGGAGGAGGCTGCTATTAAGGAGGAAGAAGAGTGGCAGATAGCACAAAGAGAAGCTGCTCTTCATGATGAAGCGGAAAGGGAGCGACTAATGCTCCAGGATGAAGAAGTGCTGTTAGAGATGGAGGAAGCTGCTCGTATGGATCAAGCTGAAAGCGAACAACAGGAACGTCGGGACAGAGAATTCAATGCATTGTATGCAGAGTGGGATGAGAGCAGATTTGAAGGTTGCTCTGAGTATCTTTAAGACGATGGTTACGACTCTAACAACTCACAAACTTGGGATCACCCGGATTATATTTAGTTGTGTCGCAAATCAATTTTCAGTGTATTTTGTTTAGTTAACCCAACCAGTTTGCACCATCATTAGACTGCTTTATTCACTTAGTACAACTTATCTTACAGTGGTTTAGTGACTTAGTCTACAACAACATCCATCATTTTGTTTCTCAAACTTAATAAGTAGCAACAAATCACTAAAACCACAAGAACAATTAATCACCCAAAACGTTACCAGTTATCTTACACTAGCTTATTCACACCCATCATTTGTTTCACAAAACTTAACTAAAACAATTAATCACCCATTAAGTTAACCCTAAAATATCGAAACCCAAAATCAAACAAGAACAATTACGTAAAAGTTAACCCTAACTTAGGGAAACCCTAAATTAACGAAACCCTAATATATCAAAACCTTAAATCAATAGCTGAAAACCGTAAAATTACTTACCCTAGCAAAAATCTTTTTCTGATAGACATTAGATCGGACAGCGTCTTGGCGATGTACTGGACAGATAATTGTTTTTGCTCTGGCTGAGAAGTGTGTTGAGGAAGGTTGTGTGTGTTAACTACTGTTAAGTGTGGTGGGATAAGTTAAGAAGAAGTGTGTTGGGGAAGTTTCTATAAAAAGTATAAACCAGGTATAAAAATTATAAATGTATAAATGTTAACAAAATAACTTATACCTTTTTAAAATTTTTTTATACATATAATACATTGTATGCTTTATACATTATAAGTTGCCCAAAAGTACAAAGGTGTAGGACCCAGTTGCCCAAGTTTAATGTACTTTTAAATAATATAATAAGACTATACTTTTTCTCTAAAAGACAAAATTTGTCAGTTGCCCAATATTAAAAGTCAAAGTTGCCCAACTACTTTAGACAGTTGCCCAATAACGTGATCTAGTACCCTTGTACTTGGTAAGTACATGGTGGACCCACAAAATGGACACATGTCGATTATTTAGGATAGTTGCCCAAATATTTTGTTGGAAGAGTTGCTCATGGGGCATTTTGAGAAGTGAAAAAAAAGTGAGGCATTTGGGGTAATAAAGTTGGGCAACTGGGGCATTTAGATAATTTTCCCTTACTAAAAAGAGAGAAATGTCAAAAATACATTACAGAATTTTCAAGTCATAAAAATTCGACATAACCTTTCCTAGTAAAATACAATTTCATTCTTTTAAACACCATAAATTCTAAAACTCGTAATGTTAGCCTTTTAGCAATGGACAGACGTATGTTTTATAAGCTTATCACAAGAGAGTATAAAACTCATAAATCACTCCAAAAATATGGCAGTTGGCAGTGTCCGTGTTTGTGTTCCATTTAGTACTTAAAATCCTTTCAAACTCCACTCAAACCCGACTCAACCCGACTCGACTTAACCCGACCCAATAATACCCGAACCCGATTACTTATCGGGTCAGGTTGCGGATGACTTTTTAAAAACTCATAACCCGACTCAACCCGACCAGACAAACACGATAACCCGACCCGATAACACCCCTAGTCCCCTTCACTACTACAAAAGCAGGCTAATGCAACGAAAATTTCCAACGGTAGATTTCTGTTGCAAAATTGCAACTGTAATGCAACGAATTACCAACCGAAAAGCAACGGTAAAGAAAATGGTTGCAAATCCGTTGCAAAATATAAACTAATTTCTTTTACATTTATTTTTATTTTGTCCGTGGCAAATGCGTTGCAAATTATAAAAATTTGCAACGGAAAAGCAACGAAAGACAAAAATTAATTATAAAAGAAATTATAATTTATTTTCCGTTGCAATTCCGTCGCAAATTTTTATAATTTTGTGATTAAGGTTACCATAATTGAAAATTCAAAATTAATTAATACCAAACATTATATGTTTAAAAACAATTTTTATGATTATTATCATTAAATATGTATAAACAAAAAAATAATTAGTTTATTAATTGCCAATTTCACATAAATAATGATGTTTATCCACAACTTTTTCGGTTGTGGTTAGCAAAACCTCTTATTGATAACTTCTCAAATTTTAACCTCTAAGTTTGAAACTCTTACGATATAACCTCGCTATAATATAACTTCAGCAGAATCTACAGATATTCTAGGGCATTCAGCATAGGTTTCTAGAAACAAAACATATTGTATTTAAAACTAATATTTTTACAATGTTTTAACTAAGTATTGCGGTATCGTGATTGTTTTTAAACTAATATAACGACTTTTAAAGTCAGTCGGTCCATTTAGTTAACAACGAGTGTGGAAACCCGTGCGATGCAGCGGGATTGCTTTTGTTTGCCAAATTGCTATAAAGGACTTACTTTGCAGCGACACTTAAACTTTAAGGACATTTTTTGCCAACTTGAACTTACTTTGCAACGACACCTAAACCTCAGGGGCTATTTTTGCCAACTTGCGAAAGTTGGCATTTATTGTGCTACAGTGTTTGGGGGGTACTGTTGCCCGCTCAATAGTTATATTAACGAGTGATGAAACCCGCGCGATGCAGCGGGATTGCTTTTGTAGACGTGAATTTGGATAGGGATTATTTTTGCCAAATTGCTATAAAGGACTTACTTTGCAGCGACACTTAAACCTTAAGGACTATTTTTGCCAACTTGTGAAGGACTTACTTTTCGACGACACTTAAACCTCAGGGGCTATTTTTGCCAACTTACGAAAGTTGGCATTTAATGCGGGACACGTGTCATGCAAAGACCACATGTCCTGCCCTATAGTATATACAAGTGTGGAAACCCGCGCGATGCAGCGGGATTGGCTTCTAAGGACTTATTTTGTAGCGACACTTAAACTTCAGGGGCTATTTTTGCCAAGTTGTGAAACTTTGCATTTAATTTTCGGACTTACTTTGCAACGATACTTAAACCTCAGGGACTGTTTTTGCCAAGTTGTGAAACTTTGCATTTAATGTTTGGACTTAGTTTGCAGCGACACCTAAACCTGAGGGGCCATTCTTGCCAAGTCGCAAAACTTTGCAATAAATGCGGGGGACACGTGTCGTGTCCACATCGAATCCCCGCCTTTTAGTTATATGTATAATAATAATAATAATAACGTCCCCCGCAAGTCAAAGTAAACACACGGGCCCTGGGTAGAAATTTTAAACACTAAAATATACGTTCTTACATTAATAAAAGACCTGATAAAAAGATTTGACTTATTATTACACGGTTAATGGTAATGTTCATTGATTTTTAAAGAGAACTTGGTGGGCGTAAAATATTTTTGTGAATATCCAAGTTCAAACACACTGGTATTAGCTTTATGCTAACTTTTAGACACATAATTCAAATTTTTTTTTTGTTAAAACAGGGGCGGAGCTAGGATTTCAAGTTAAGAAATGTCGATATAAAATTTTAGAATAATAACGATATAATTCTAACCAATATAACGAAGCATGAAAATCTGTAAAAGTAAATGAAGAGCTAAATGTCTAATAAATTAAAGAAACATGTGCTTTACACTAATACAAAGCCTTAATCAATCTTGGTAAGAATTTCAATGACTGTTAGCAACTTAGCGATTAGTAATAAATATGAGGATATGAATGTTCATCTTATTCTCCGGCCAAAAGGCAACTTAAATAATACAATGTACAGGACCATATATGGGTAAAACAAGTATGAAATCGTGTACTAAATCAAACCTACCTAAAATAAGTTTTCAGACATGTTTACATAGTATATCATTATACACAATGATTCTAGTATCCTTTCCTAATACCCCCCCCCCCCCCTCTCTTAAGTTGGAGCATGTGGATTATGGATGCCCAACTTGCTAAGAATGTCGTGAAATTGTTGGTTTCCAAGTGCCTTCGTAAATATATCAGCAAGTTGTGTCGAAGTATGCACATAAGAAGGAGCAAGATTACCAGAAAAAATTTCACCACGCACAAAGTGACAATCAACCTCGATATGCTTTGTGCGTTCATGAAAAACAGGATTAGCGGCGATGTGTGAAGCCGCTTGATTATCACAGAAGAGACGCATAGGTTCAGGATGTGCTACACCAAGAGAATTCAGTAGTCCTTTTAACCATTTAAGCTCGCATGTTGTAGTAGCCATCGATATATAATTAGTCTCACTAGAAGACCGTGACACATTATGTTGCTTCTTTGTCTTCCAGGAAATGGGCGAGTTTCCAAATAAAACAAAATAACCAGTAAGAGAACGTCGGTTCACGGGGCAACTAGCCCAATCGGAATCACAATAACCATATAATCGAAGATCATTATGAACACGAAGCAAAATCCCTTGTCCAGGATTATCTTTAATATAACGAACTACACGTACAGTAGCTTGCCAATGTTCCTCAAAGGGATGCTGCATAAACTGTGAAAGAACATGAACACAATAAGAAAGTTCAAGTCGTGTGATGGTTAAATAGATTAAACGTCCAACAAGACGCCTGTAGCGCTTGGGGTCTCGCATTTCCTCACCATCAGCTAGTGCCAAGCGATGATGTTGCTCCAAAGGAATATTAGCAGGCTTAGCTCCCAACAAACCCGCCTCGGAAATAATATCTAATGCATACTTACGTTGGCATAAAAAAATACCTACTGAATTTCTAGCAACTTCGATGCCCAAAAAATATTTGAGATCACCAGGTCTTTCATATGAAAGCACCAACTCAAATATGCTTTAAATGTTGTCACTTCATTACTATTATTTCCTGAGATAACGAGATCATCCACATAAACCAACACATTTAAGTGAGTGTCACCTTTCCGAAGAGTAAACAATGAATAATCAGAAAGCGATTGGACAAAGCCGTAAATTTTTAAAGCCGTTGCCAACTTAGCGAACCAATTTCGTGGAGCTTGTCGTAAACCATATAGAGACTTCCGTAAAAGACAAACCTTACCTGATTTTTGAGAAGAAAATCCAGGAGGAATCTTCATGTAAACTTCTTCGTTTAAGTCACCGTGCAAAAAGGAATTGTGAACATCCATTTGATGTAATTTCCAATTCTTAGCAGCTGCCACAGCCAGAAAAGTTCGAACTGTCACCATTTTTGCAACAGGTGCAAATGTTTCGTTATAATCTATCCCTTCGACTTGCTTGTTTCCAAGAATGACCAATCGAGCCTTGTGTCGTTCAATAGTCCCATCAGAGTTATATTTTGTTTTATAAACCCATTTGCAACCGATAACTTTCTTTCCAGGTGGCAAATCTATTATAGTCCACGTGCCATTTTTTTCAAGGGCATCGATTTCCTTTTGCATAGCAACCCTATAAACGCTCATCATTAATAGCTTCAGCAAAAGTGTTGGGATCACTTTCCGCTGTAATTGCTGCTAAGAAACACCGATGAAGTAGAGAAAACTTATCACAATTCACATAATGTGCTATGGGATAGGGCTTACCTGAAGATGTTGATTGAAGAGGTCGCGCTGCAGAGGGGCTTAAACGAGTGGTATGTGTCACGAAGTCCTTCAAACGAGTGGAAGGTTGTCACTGTCTCTTTCTTCGACCTAGTTGTAGGATTATTTCCCCCCCCCTTGCATCCTCGCTTATGGGATCATTCACATGCCCATGGCTTTCTGAATTTTCATCAACATTTTCACTATCATTTGAAGGACTATGGGGAGAATGACTTTCTACACCCATCTGACATAATTCATCATCATCAACATATAATAAAATAACTTATCATCACATCACTAGAATGAGCCTTTGTATCATCAATAGTTTTAAATGGAAATTCATTTTCCATAAAACTAACATCTCTTGACACAAAGAAGTCCACACTTTCAACATCATACAATCTCCAACCTTTTTTTCATAAGGATAACCCACAAAAATACAACGCCTACTTCGACTTGCAAATTTATCATTATCCCGGTTTTGTTTATGTACATAATAACAAAGGCAACCAAAAACTCGAATACGATCATATGATGGGGGCTGACCAAATAGGATTTCATAAGGTGTTTTTCCTTCCAAAATCATAGAAGGTGTTCTATTAATCAAATATCCCGCTGTCAAAACACATTCACCCCAAAAATCTATAGGTAAGTTTGCTTGAAAACGCAAAGCTCTTGCCACATTTAGTATATGGCGATGGTTTCTCTCAACACGGCCATTTTGTTGGGGTGTACCAGGACACGAAGTTTGATGAATCATACCATGTTCAGCAAAATATGATTTCAAGCAAGTAAATTCCGTACCATTATCACTCCTAACAATTTTCACATCCTTGTTAAATTGACGCCTAGCCATAGCAATAAAATTACGAAGCCTATTTTGTGTCTCATCTTTTGAATTCAACAAAAAAATCCAAACACCTCGAGAAAAATCATCCACAATAGTAAGAAAATAACGGCTGCCACAAGAGGTAGAGGTCCTATAAGGACCCCATAAATCACAGTGAATTAACTCAAAACAATCAGTGGCTTTATTATCACTTAAAGTAAAACTTTCTCGAGTTTGTTTTGCTCGAAAACATATATCACAAGCTTTGTTCTTCAAACTATTACTAGTGCTAGTACCATTATTAAACTTAGAAAGTAAATCAATTATTTTACTAGAAGAATGTCCCATTCTTTGATGCCATAAATCATAACTTGCAATACCACCTATTTTGTAGGCTCTAACCGGTGCCACTCCTTTAAGAAAGAAAAGCCCCTCGCGTCGCTCACCCGCTCCAATCACCATCCTCGAAGTGCGGTCCTGAAAATAACAATACTTAGGAGAGAATATAACATTACAATTTGAATCGTCAAGTAATTTTGGCACTGAAATCAAATTGCAAGTCAAATTAGGGACGTATAAAACGTTTTTTAGTCTTAAGTTTCCCCTAAATGAAATTGTTCCTTTTTTGGATGTTGATGCCACCTCTCCATTGGGCATGTCGACCATACATTTAAGTATGTCATGTAACTTCTTGAAATAATCAAGTGACCGTGCCATATGGTGAGAGGCACCTGAGTCGATTATAATTGGGAAATAATTTTAATACCAATCAATTTCTAATTACCATTTTTATGAGAATTCAAAAGGTTAACTAGCACATTCCACTGATCTTCACTTAATGCTCCAATTCCAGCCTTGTCTACATTAACTACTTGAGTTACACCAACTTGTGGTACTTGTGCAACATTAGCCCTAGGAGCCAAGTTACGTCCTCGACCTCCACTGCCATAACTTTTAGATCCTCCTCGACCTTTTCCAGCTCCACGCCCGGTCGTCTTAGGTCTATCACCCCACCATTCTGGATAACCAATAATTTTGAAACAACTTTCTAAACTGTGACCTGTTCGGTTATGTTAATACAAATAAGCCGTAAAAACGTTTATTTATATTTTACGATCTTCTAATATTTTGTCGATAACAAACGTAAAATAATTTTAAACGAAACAAATAAAATATGTAAATAGTTTGAGCCAATAGTTTTCTAGCACACTTACGTTTTCACATAAAACACTAAAACAAGTATAAGTGATTTGATGATTTAGTAATACATATGTTCAACAACTAGTATTTAAATATTGGGCAAATATATACATAACTAGTATGTATTATAATGGGTAAAAACTACAACCCATGGAGCATATCCATAAACCATGGTATTGACCCATACACACTTGACTAGATACATTGCACTCATTTGATACATTGTATCTAATAAAATACCCATGGATCAACCCATAACCCATGACCCATGACCCATAACCAAAATACCCATGGGCAAAAAGGAGCGTCCCACGGATCCCTAGGATTACACTAGACGGATCCCTTAAGGGAGGGATCCGTGGGATCAGTGGAACAGTAGTAGTTTCTCCTCTATAAATAGTGAGCCATTTCTTCCTTTTGGCTTGCCACTTTTTCACACATACTTTCCCCAAGTATTGTAACTCTCTAACCCACTGATCCTAAGGGATCTTTCTATGTAGTTTGTCTTTTGTTTTTGTGTGATTCTATAGGTTCCTCTTAAAGGCGAGATCACCACTTCTTGAAGTCGAGCAAGCTCAAGTCCATGAGTTGCCATGCTTCGTCATCATCAAGACTATTGAGGTTCTCTTGTTGATAGTTATTTCTTCCTCTATAGAAGTGTTGTGTCGAAGGCATTAGTGAAGGATGCCGAAAGAGTCAAGACAAAAGCATTAGTTAAAGATGCTTAATGTCCGTGTCAAGAGCCTTAGTGAAGAATGCTAAAGGTGTCAAGACGAAGGCATTAGTGAAAGGTGCCAAGCGTTGTGTCAAGGGCATTGGTGAAGGATGCCTAGAAATCAAATCAAGTGGCATTAGTGAAGAATGCCAAGGTTGTATAATCGATGAGGTGCATCGTTATACATATAGTGATAGTTTGTTTCCAAGGATGTTGATATCCTTGATGGTGTTGTAATAAGGAGTGGGTCTCCTTTGGGATTAGGTGTTGTGTAGTGTTGGGTAGTAGTTCCTCCATTGTAATGGAACTCGGTACTTAGCCTAGTACCGGATAAAGCGTAGGCAACGTTGTAGTAGGTGTGGTTCAACTTGGTGAAAAGAACCCGGTGGTTAGCCTAGTACCGGAAAAAGAGTAGGCGACGTTGTGAAGGCTTCTCCGTCATAAGGAGTTGGTGTCGTGTAGTGATTATGAACTCTCGAGTAGGTGACTCGGGGAGTGGAGTAGGGCAAGGAAGGTGTCCTTGTAGCTGAATGACTATAAATACTCGTGTCGTGGTTATGTGTTTCTTACTCTTTATCTTTCATTACACTTTTTTATATATTCATCTATCAGCGTCCAACATACACATCTAAATAGATTGACATAAGTTGATCTAAATGTTTTAAAACAAAGTTTTAATTGGTAAAACTATTCAACCCCCTCTTCTAGTTTTCCACAATTGGCATCAGAGCTTCGTTACCAAGTTTCTTAGAGTATGTTGTACTTTAAAAAATTGATACGATCCGTGTATGTTTGAAAACTACAAAGAAGGAAATATTTTTAAAACATTTTTTTATGTTGGATATTGATAGATTATTCTAACATATTTGTTTCAAGAAATCTTCATGCAAGGATCTCTCCAAAACCTTCATGTCTATTCAAAGAATAATGAAGTCAACCTTCAAGAAAGAATCTAAAAGTAATCACAACCTATTTACTCTAAGTACAAAGGATTACTTTAAGAGCTCATGAAGTACTTTTGGTATTATGTCTTCATAAACCAAACCAAGAGCATAGAGGTATGTTTACTTTTCATTAGCTAGCTTACATAATTATGTTGATGTCATAATTATTTTTTGTTTAATAATTTCTAGTCTCTTAAAAGTCTCTCTTTCGTCACTTTCCTGACTTACTCATCATCGGGAATAGTATTCCTCTTGATTTCGTCAAACTAACGCCGTCGTCACAAATGGATCCTCGATAATTAACTTATCAAATCCCGTCGACCAAAACATCTTTTCATTTGAAACCTCAAAACTATTTTTGTTCCATAAGCTAGTTTATAGCCTACTACAAATATAATGTCAAACAACCCTTTTTTTGTCCACAGTAGCCGGATCCCTCTAGTTGTACTATCCGGATCCCAAATACAACGGATCCGGGGGAACCGTGGGAAAGAAAATAGCTATACGGTTTTGAAAACCATTACTGATCATTTTACCTTTCCCCACAAAACACAAAAACGACTCAAGAACTGATTTCATCCTTATAGGACTCCATATCCTCAAGTACTCTTCTCTAGAACACCATTGACCAACCATGCCTAAAGCCACTCAAGAAGACCATCATGATACCGTGCATTACCTCACCCATTACTATCGGAAAGAAGGATTGTCAAAAACTGACTGAAAAGTCTTCAAAAGACTTGAAAAACGACTTATCCACGAAGGTCGTGTAGTCAAGGAATGTTTCCTTGAAGATACCGACATTCATCAAGTTTTCTTGGCAATCAACTTTGATTGTCTTCTTGACATTGATGAACAAATTTCTCCGGTTTTCATCTTTGAATTCTACAAAAGCATTAGAATCATTTGAAACACCGATGATAGCATTTCAATCGCTTTCATCATCAATAAACGAAGCTTCACTCTACCTCTCAACACATTCGCTCAAATCCTTCGCATTCCTTGTGAAGGAATTTGTATGTACTCTCAAGATTGGGCAATTTCCACTCAATATTTTGCTCTTGATCCCAAACCAATATACCATACTCCTCTTGATGAACCCGAAACCGTTCGAGACACTATCTTCAAGGTTAGAACCGACCAGTCCCGTTTCAACCGAAACAAAAAGCTCATTCACCATGATCCTTTTCAAATGGAACTCTCCGAAATTCACCCCATGTTTAGAAAATGGGAAGAGATTCTTAGGGAAAATGTCATTAGCCTAGTTGGTAACAAGGATCGTCCAAATGCATATCTCGTGCAAATGATTTATTGTCTTATCCACCAAAAAGCATTCAATCTCGCCTATTACATGGTGAAGAGAATGGCGGTCCAACATGGTACTTCCGTATGGTTTGCTCCTAACACGACTTTGTTAGTATGTTAGTGCATTACAACCATCTCCTATCAACGATGATCATTTCCTTTCTGACCACGTCATGGTACCTCTCACCAAACAACCCCCTAAACGGTTCATGGTCAATGGAAGAAAACCTAAAGCTCTCACGGACTCCTCAGACGGAGAAGAAGAAGAAGATGTCGACCCCATAGCTAACATCAAATTGGAACCCTTTGATTACTATCAACAACTTCCAACTATTCCAAACGAGACCGCGGAATTCAAACAATTAAGGGGTATGATTCAAAACCTAGCTTACCACGTCACGAAGTCGGGAAAGAGGAAAAGAAAGAATTGACTAAAGAGATTATAGGATTATGCTTGTTTTTGAGACACTTGATTTGTGTATGAATGATTATGTTTTAGCATGTTTGTTTCTGTTATAGTGGATATTATTATTTCTACCATCATCTATGAAATGCTTTATGTGATAACATGTTTATAGTGTTGTTTAGTTTAAAGATTATTAGTGTTTATTGCCTGGTGCAAAATCTGCATTTGCTTCTGTGATGGTTCTGATCTGCAGTTGCCGATCCCTAGGATTAGCCTAGACGGATCCCTCCCTTGAGGGAACCGTGAGATCCGTGACAACAGATCAGCAATACAGTATCCCATACATCAAAACAGCATACTAAATCACTTCACATTAGCTAAACATAAGACTTTAGAACCTAACTAAGTCTTCTTCAAGAATGAGAAAGCTTCAAACTCACCCATAGCTTACATAGGATCTAACTCAAAATACTTTTGAATTATCAACTCATCAAAACTCACCATATTTCCGCTTCAGTACTAACACATTGCTTTTCACATTTCAAAATACTTAGGTGGATATATTGATCAATTTTAGGAAATTTTTTCTAGCCATCCTTATCTCAAAACGGATCAAAAACTAGTTTCTCAATTCTTTTAATTTTTAAGGAATTTTCAAACATCATCTCAAGCTTACATCTGATCTCTAGGATCATTTATTATGACTTGACACCATCAAAATTCTTTGTATCTTCTTTGAACATCCATTGGTGGTCACAAAGTCTCATTTTCCTTCCATAAAAGGCAATCATTGGCTATATCACTTATTGCCATTAATCATTCAAGTACATCCTCATTTAAGATACTTAGGAGGACTGAGACACTCAAGATGGTATAGGCCTTAAACCTTAGAAACATCATTTTTCCTTTCATAACTGCTGAGAGCTGGATCCCTAGGATTAGCCTAGACGGATCCCTCAAAGGAGGGAACCGTGGGATCCGGGGTGACAGATTATGTCAACTCTAGGTAAAACAATCATTTCAAGCCCATCTTGCTAACTTGAACACTCCAACTCATCATTAATTGAGTCCCTAGATCAGTAAAATTCTGAAGTTGACTCTTGTGCATGCTAATCATCACATTCCTAAGAATCTTAGTGGCTTAAGTCTTAAATACACTTGCCAAATTCTTCCCTTTATAAGTCATCTTGCTAGAATCCCTTAGTCATCAAACACATCATAATTCTCAGAAATTAGAAACATCTTCTTTAGTTATTTCATCATGAGGAAAGCTCCTAGTGCTAACTCATCCACCCAAGAACCACCCAAGAAACTTGCTCGGGTTATACACGAAGTTTCCTCAACCGAATCATCTCCGGTTAAGTCCACAAATGCTAGGATTTCCCCTACACCAACACAACCAATCAAACCAATCCCCAAGAGAATTGTTCCCACAAAAATATCATCACCAAACTCTACAATTCCTACTAAACCGAACACAACCTTTCCAACCCAATCAACATCATTGGTGCCTAGAGCAATATCATTTACCACCTCACAATCATCTCCACATTCCTAAAACTTAGAATACTTACCACATGCCATCTAATCCTTCGCCATTACTGACACACTCACTAGAAAAGGTTGTACAACAAAACCAAAGTGTTGAATCAACACTTGCACCAATTTCAATTTCTCCATTCCCCTCCAATGGTCCATTTTGGATTATGAGGAGACATCAAAGTCAACCACCCGATCATGTGGAAGTTGACACTTCCCTACCTCCACCATCAACCCTTGTTGAGCTACCACTTAATGTGCCTCCACCAATTCCTCCTTCATTTGAGGATTTTCAACCAACTTCACTTGAACCTCCGCTTCAAGACGCTCAACTTTTACCACCATCCCTTCAAAACCATGACAAGGATTGCTATCATTGTCAACATGTTAAAAGGTTGATACATTAACTACATGAAGAGTAACGTTTCATGTTTTATCACCTCCTCGAACGTTTCGATGATGTCAACAAACCTAAATAACCATGAGCTTAAAAAACAGTGTCCTAGTCTCAAGCTCAACTTAGAACGTTTAGGAATCCCATTTCATGTTTGATCATCCTTAAGCACGTGATTGCTTCTTAAGTTTAGGTCCCTCATTAGCATTAAGTGGAATATGTATTACATGGCTTAATCATTCTCTTAGTTTTAGAGATTTGTTGATTATCTCTTTGTTTTATTGAATGATAACTTATTTGCCATATTTCTTTGAGTATATGTTTGTTGCTTGTATACATATCTCACTTTCATATTTAGCATTGTCTGGTATATCACCTTTTCTAAATAATTTGTCACTAGACAGACGGATCCCTGGAAATTGCCTAGACGGATCCCACAAAAGAGGGAACCGTGGGATCCCGTGGTACAGAAGAACAAAATTCTACTAACTTGAGTCTTATTTGCAGGAAATTATGCACTATACTCTTGTTTTCTAACCTTTATTTTGTAGATTTTTAAAATACACATGAAGACTTTTTAACACCCTAAGCTAGGGGGAGCTTTGTGTCAAAACCACATATTGCAAAACCATTTGCAACATAATCCTTATTTGGATTACACTTCATGACACCCCATTGCAATGTTGCAATCTTCTAGGGGGAGCATTTTCGTCACAAGGAAGAAACCATTTGAAAACAAAATTGCAATTCATTAGCTATTAGTTTATATTTACTTGACGCTCTCACAAAGGGATGGACTCGTCAAGGAGGAGTTAAGACGAGAACTATTCCCGTCACTTGCTCTCTTTACATTTTTTGTTACATGTTTTTCTTAAAACAATCTGTTAGTTTCTTTTCGACGCTCTTTTTGTTTCGACAAAAAGGGGGAGAAGAGACTAAAAAATCCAATTCGAACTTTTACTAATTTTAGTTTTTCCTTAAAATAATTTAATATTTTGTCATCAACAAAAAGGGGAAGATTGTTAATAAAAATAAGCCGTAAAAACGTTTATTTATATTTTATGATCTTCTAATGTTTTGTCGATAACAAATGTAAAATCATTTCAAACGAAACAAATAAAATACGTAAATAGTTTGAGCCAATAGTTTTCTAACACACTTACGTTTTCACATAAAACACTGAAAATTGATTTTATGATTTAGTAATACATATTTACAAGAACTAGTGCTTACATATTGGGCAAATATATACATAACTAGTATGTATTATAATGGGTAAAAACTACAACCCATGGAGCATATCCATAACCCATGGTATTGACCCATACCCACTTGACTAGATACATTGCACTCATTAGATACATTGTATCTAATAAAATACGCATGGATCAACCCATGACCCATAACCAAAATACCCATGGGCAAAGAGGAGCGTCCCACGGATCCCTAGGATTACACTAGACGGATCCCTTAAAAGAGGGATCCGTGGAACAGTAGTTCTCCTCTATAAATAGTGAGCCATTTCTTCCTTTTGGCTTGCCACTTTTTCACACATACTTTCCCCAACTATTGTAACTCTTTAACCACTGATCCAAAGGGATCTGTCTATGTAGTTTGTCTTTTGTTTTTGTGTGATTCTTTAGGTTCCTCTTAAAGGCGAGATCACCACTTCTTGAAGTCGAGCATGCTCAAGTCCATGAGTTGCCATGCTTCGTCATCATCAAGACTACTGAGGTTCTCTTGTTGATAGTTCTTTCTTCCTCTATAGAAGTGTTGTGTCGAAGGCATTAGTGAAGGATGCCGAAAGAGTCAAGACGAAAGCATTAGTGAAAGATGCTTAACGTCCGTGTCAAGAGCATTAGTGAAGAATGCTAAAGGTATCAAAACGAAGGCATTAATGAAAGGTGCCAAGCGTTGTGTCAAGGGCATTGGTGAAGGATGCCTAGAAATCAAATCAAGTGGCATTAGTGAAGAATGCCAAGGTCGTATAATCAGTGAGGTGCATCATTATACATTTAGTGATATTTTGTTTCCAAGGATGTTGATATCCTTGATGGTGTTGTAATAAGGAGTGGGTCTCCTTTGGGATTATGTGTTGTGTAGTGTTGGGTAGTAGTTTCTCCATTGTAATGGAACTCGGTACTTAGCCTAGTACCGGATAAAGGGTAGGCGACGTTGTGGTAGGTGTGGTTCACCTTGGTGAAAAGAACCTGGTGGTTAGCCTAGTACCGGAAAAAGGGTAGGCGACGTTGTGAAGGCTTCTCCGCCATAAGGAGTTGGTGTCGTGTAATGATTACTAACTCTCGAGTAGGTGACTCGGGGAGTGGAGTAGGGCAAGGAAGGTGTCCTTGTAGCCGAACCACTATAAATACCTGTGTCGTGGTTATGTGTTTCTTACTCTTTATCTTTCATTACACTTTTATATCTCCATCTATCAACGTCCAACATACACATCTAAATAGATTGACATTAGTTGATCTAAATGTTTTAAAACGAAGTTATAGTTGGTAAAACTATTCAACCCCCTTCTAATGGTGCGATTCGGTTCAACTCCAGTAGTTCATCTTCCATGGTTTACGTGAACCGCAAAACTCACCGGATCTCTTTCATCCTTCACTTGTGTAGCAGCCTGAACCCGCTCTTCCTGAATTGTCATGGCATATACCCTATTCAAAGCTGGAAGTGGTTCAGTACTTAGCACATTTGAATGAAGAGTTCCATAAGCTTTTGCATCTAAGCCCATGAGAAATTGATGAACTTTTTCTTCTTCGCGCTTCATTTGGAGTTTGATTGTAAGATCACACTCACAACCTGCACATATACACGTTGGGATCTGGTCATAATTTGCAAGTTCATACCACAACATCTTTAGTCTTCCATAGTAGGAAACAATCGATTGGCCTCTTTGCTTGCAATCAGCCAAATCTGCCTTCAATTGTTGCACCCGAGGTCCGTTGCCGATAGAGAAATGTTGCTTAATGTCATCCCACAGGTCCTTTGCGTTTTCCATATGAGTGATAGTGGAACGCAAAGTTGGTTCAATCGTATTAAACATCCATGCAACAAGCATAGAGTTTACAGTCCACCAATCTTCTAGATCAAGGGACTCGTCATCTGGTTTCTTCATCGTCCCATCAATAAAGACGAGTTTCTTCTTGCCCCGAAGCACCGATCTTATCACCCGAGACCACTCTTCATAGTTTTCTCCTTTAAGTTGAACATGGGTAATTTAGTTTCCAAGATTATCGTTTGATGACAAAAAGTACGAAGATGTTGTTTTTGTTCCACTAGCATCACCGTTCTTTTTGCCACCATTATCAACTCCTCCACCGGTCATTGTTTTATTAGGATCAGAGAATCAAAGCTCTGGTACCGTAATAAATATGAGGATGTGAATGTTCATCTTATTCTCTGGCCAAAAGGCAACTTAAATAATACAATGTACAGGACCATATATGGGTAAAACAAGTATGAAATCGTGTACTAAATAAAACCTACCTAAAATAAGTTTCCAGACATATTTACATAGTATATCATTATACACAATGATTCTAGTATCCTTTCCTAATAATTGGCATTTGGCCTCCTTACTACTAATAAAAATACAGTACCTCTTCGGTAGTTAATTTATGATTCTTGATTGCTAAACAAGTGTCATATGTGAAGGCTATGAATGTAACAGTACCTAGAACATCAAGGGGAGCATTGACCAAATAAAGTCTGTAGTTGAAAAAGTTTTCCTCAATATCGTATCACCATCTTCAAATCCTTTTGTCTCATGAACTAACCTGCAAATAGTTTGCACTGTTTTATGTATCTTCAGAGTTAATACTTGATCATTAATAACTCCTAAAGGCAAATACGTAATCAAGCATATAACAAGTAATAAATTAATAATCATACAAGGCTATTAATACTTTAATATTTATCAATTGAATGAGGTGATCATTAAAGAAAGAAAAAAAACTATTGATAAAATCACAATTCAATATTTCAAAGAATTGAAGACACAAAGATTCAAAGAAGCGAATATGTAACTGT
>BPTQ01000007.1:321839655-321869838 GCA_019973895.1 Chrysanthemum seticuspe | reverse complement strand
AATGAAATAAGCTTCTGTTGAGAAAAACTTCAGTGGCTAAGAAGGTTTAGTGCATGCGTCACTGGGTCCATGACGACTTTTAATCTTCAATACCGGTGTCACTAAGTGAAAACCAGTGGAGGGCTGTTTCTTTTCACCCTTTCTTACGTTTCTTTTTTATTCTTCAACTCCTTCTTTCTCTGATTCTCATTTTCTCCTTTTTACAATCATTCCTAAGGACTTCTAACACTAACTAATGGTAGTGTCCTTGGGTAGATCCCTCCGGCTCTGGCGGATCATAGGATGGTTATTCCTAACCTTAGTCACCTTATAACTCCATGACTAACCTATGTTTGCCATTAAAACCACTGTATGTGAAAATATCTCTCAAAGGGTTTGTTAATGAAAAACATGTTTGAACCACTGTGAGAGATGATGTTTTGCATAAATACTCCCCCTCCACATGTGCTTAATAGTTTTAATGGTTAAATGCACAGTGAGGAAAGAGCGCGCACTTTTTGAATTGATCTACTGAAGATAGACAATCCCCCGCGAGACACGGTTACGTTGCATAGTTAAAGAGTTACATTGTTAGCTTTTAGGTGACAACTAGCTCTAATAACTACCTTGAAGGTGTAGACAAACCTCGAAAGGTTGTCATACCCGTCAGAGTTCATGTCTATCAAAAGTTTCTCGAATGGTACTTTCTACTTGGACAAGTCCTTTGCGAGACACGTTTACATTACTAGCGAACTAGCTTGAAATTATTACCCGTCCAGGACAAGTCTTTTCGAGTTACTAACAGTTTAGTACCGTCAATTCGTTGGTTAAGTCTGAGGTACACAGATTCATTTGCATTTTGTACAACATATTTCTTATCACACAATTTTCTCCCCCTCAAAAATGGCATATAAAATGTTATTTTTGAACGGTTGAGAATAAATATGACCATTTCGAGTGTTGCGGGAAGATGACCACTATGAACAATTTGTGAAACAAGTTTTAAATCAAATACTCCCCCTCAACTAGTGATATAAACGGTTGAGGTTTTGAAAAATCATTTGGGGAAGTACTTGTGTTTTAGAGCAAAACCTTGAAAAATGAAAGGTTTGATAGGTTTTACTCAAAAATAAGAAGCTTTCACTCGTTTTATAAGGATTGTGGCACTGAGGCGTACCACAGGGTCCTTTCTTGACCATTATGGGTTGTACACTGTTATGTGTGCACATGCCATTAGACATATATAATCACACATCCAAAATTATATGAAGGAAACAATTCAAGGGGTACCAGGAAGTGCAGTGATGTTCCCAGGAGTACGAACAGGGCGTTGATAGCCTGTGATGTTGATCCTAGGTCGACCACCAACAAAACTTTCCAGCGTTCTGAACTAATCCCTTCTGAACAACCGTTCATCAATCATGGTGATGATCCTTCTCACATCCCTCCTTTCCTGAGAATTCCAGCGCTTAGAAGATCCAATTTTCAGGCGTATATCCTTCAACCTGTACGCCAATCCATCCCTAACCCGCTTCAAGGTATGATCCCCGAATTTCTGAAGTTCACTACACGCCATTAAGCAGTTTCTTTGAAGTTCACTGTGGTAAACAACTCTGAATGGTTTGCTGATGAGCGTATATTGACTTAGCTGATTGATGTCGGGAAGATCAAGCGTTGGAGGAGTGAGGTTGACACGTTTCTGATATGATTCAACGGCAAGCTGAAGATCTTCAACACGTTCTTTGATGACTATGCGTCTGATGAAGATGAGCAGTGACTTGATGAATTCACGTTGTACTTCAGTTGGAAATTGTCTCATGCGACCTTGAACTTTGGCAAGATACATGTCTTCAATGTCGTTGAGGTTCAAATTCTCAAAGTCAGCTTCAGAGAATGCATAGTCCCTTTCGTCTTGTCTTTTGACCACAATCTTCTTGAGAAAAGTGTAGTCCCATTTAGACGATAGACCAACATGTTGGATGGCCATGATACTTTTAGTACTAAACACTGCATGTTGAGATTTCTGGACCAAGCAGCTTCTGTAGTAGATTCTTCGGCGTTCCGGCCAATGGTGAATCCCATACATTGCATCTTGGTCATATGCTACCACTTTGTCGGAGAACATATGGGTAGTACGTTCCTCGATGGCTATACAATCAGAGTATATTGCAGCAGGGAATGGAAGTGTCAGTGATGTAGCGTATTTCCTTGAACCATCGCCACCGTGTTAAAGAAAATCTAAGTCTTTGTTGAAGAAGTGTCTGAAAGGAATCCTAGGCTGATCAGGTTGGCCAATGGTAGGTAGAGGTCGAGACCAGTCGGTGTACTATGGAGGATTGTCCCGCTTTGTGAAGTCGATGTTTGCTTCTGGGTTGAGCCAATCCATGTTATTAGACATGGCGCGGGCAATGTTTTCAAGGTGATATTCAACCTCGATTGCACTTTCCGAGCTGTCTTTCAAAAGTAGGAATGCATCATTCTTGATGCGCTTCAATTCAGATTTCGTCATCTTCTTCACACAAAATCTTTCTTGCAAAATCTTTGCATGCTCCAAGGTACTACCATCTACCAATTCTTGACCTTTTTCAGGGTAGGGAGTGTTGTTAACAAGTGTTGCAAACCATTCAAATTCTTCAGTTTTATCTTCATCTAGCCATGATATGACGTCAGTATGAAGCGTCTTCTTCTTCTTTTTCGAGGGCTTTGATGATGATTCTGGTTTCTGCACTTGTTTGGGTGAGGTGGGTTGTTGTAGGGGCTCGAGGACCTCTTCATCGTCACCAACCCGTATACTCAAAGTGATCACCTGTTTGTTAAGACAGGGGTGGTAACTCGGAATCGTCCCGAGGTTTATCAGTAGAAGACCGAGGTGGAGGAGACTTTTGTTGAGAAGAAGTTCGTTGTAGAGGAGGTGGCATCGAAGAAGATTTACCAGATTGCTTCTGACGTTTAGATGCAGAGTCCTTGTCCTTATCATCGTCATCTCTTGGCCGTTTTGGTTGATCAGATGACTCCTTGTATGATGATCTGAGTTGAAAATCAAGTAGACTTTTGAAAAATTTAGCTTCATCCGAAGTAAACGTTCCAGATCGCTTTGACATTTGCATCACTAGTTTAGCGATTAACTCAGATTCAGAGAGATCAGCTTCTTTGGCCATTGTATGTTTAACCAATGCGACGATGTTAGGGGTGAGTTGTCTGGAAAATACTTCTCTAGTCACACCGGGGACAGTGTCGAGAAGAAACTTGTGTGTATGATCTCTTGCTGTCTTCTCCAGTTCCTTTTGGACTTTAGGAACGATATCCTGAAGGTACTTGTTAGTGTAACCTTCGATCATTTCGTTCAGTTCCTCTTTACGATGATTCTTCATGAACTTCTGAACAAATTCCCTTTCATTCTGCATCTTGTCTTTCTCATCATTTAAGTACTGAATTTGGTCACCAAACCAATTCAGTTTTCTATAAAGCATGTCCATCTTTCTGACTTGTTGGACAGCTTTCACAATCTTTTCATGAGTCTGAGAAATCCAAGATTTAGGTGGTTTCTTCACGGATTTGGATGATGATCTGGTTGACTTCTTTGATGGTGGTGGTGATGAATGAGATGAAGAGTCTGATGATGAGGAGACATGAGGAGACTTCAGGTCCTTAGGAGTTTCTAAGGTTTTCTCCTTTGAGTGTGTTGGAATGTCTAGAAGAAACTTTGTATAATCATCATCATCATCTCTAGAATTTTCTTTCTCAGAGTTCTTGGTTTCCGGTTCCTCAAAGTCATATCTAATAGTATCCTCCAAAAGCTTTTGTTGTTGCAGAAGATTGGTGGCACCAGATCCCTTATCGGGTCGATTAACCGCATCAGGATCTGGAGAGGAGTGGGCAGCACCACTTGATCCTCCGGGGCCACCCATTTGATCTTTAGCAGATTCTTCAGCCTTTTGAAGGTGTCTGACGATTGTAAACTTCTTCCTGTATAGTTGCTCTTCTTCTTCTTCAGAGCTCTCATCATAAGGTACAATTGCTGGAGTCTTCCCTTTTTCTTGGACAGCTGGAGGACTTGGAGGTTTTGTTACTGAGGCAGGTGTTTCGGTTGCAGTTGAAGAGTAATGAACCTCTTCATCTGTATCAGTAGCTTCAGAGTCCTCGTCAATGAGCTTTCTCTGCGGTTCAGGTTTGCGAATAGGTTCGGCTTCCTTTACAGGACCAATCCTTTTAGAAGGAGGATTCCTTTTAGGAACCTTCCTTTGACTCATAGTACTTGTTGCGCTTCCTGCACTTCCTCTTCTGGTTCTTCTTACAGGTGTTCCAGAAGATTTTTTGTCAAGATGACCAACTTTGCCTTGTCTAACTGCTTCCAGATACCTTTTGTACGTTTCGAGCTTTCTGACATCTTCAGTTAGAAGGAAATCTGGCAATACAGCACCTTGTTTCTTTGTAGACGTTTACTTGATTCTGACCGATAGAATAGGTTCCGTCAACATATCGTGATTGTCGGGGTCATTGAGCCTCTTGGGAATATCGGGATGAAGTCCAAGTGCTCTCTGGATCAACAGTTTAGTATATCTGATGTATGGAATCTTTGAGCCAAGCTTGTTGAGAAATGACATCATGTCATCCCAAATCAGAGCTTCGATAGCGATGTGTTTCAAGTTGACCAGAGCCCAAAATATTTGTAGTTCCATGAGCTTAGGATGCTCATAGCCACTGTCACGACCAGAAACAGACTTGGTGATGATCATGTAGAGAGTTCTCCAGGGTTGAGGAATACTCTTAAGCTCTACGTGAGAATGCTTGGTGATTACTCCTGTAGCATCGTCATAACCGATATCGATTAAGAATTGGAGAGTGAGCTCTTCAGCAGGTGTGGCATATAGTTTGGTTGGATCGACTTCAGGAATTAGGAGAACAGCCCTTAAGTCTGCAGGTGTAATGGTGACTTGTTTGTGATTTAGAGTTACCGTCACAGCAGTCCGTCCTTTGACCCTTTCCATAGTGTTCCAGAACTGTTGGATATAGATCTCAGGGACAGTTGCAGAGTGAGTGAGCATGTTCTGATACGGATGAGTCCTCAGAATATCAATAGCAATTAGACACGAAGATTCAGAGCAAGTGAGGGTGTCAAAGTCTACACGGAGATTATTCTTTCCTATCTTCATTGGATAGCCATGAGGATAGATATCAGCAATGGAGAGAACTTCAGGTGCATCCACATTCATTTGTTCAGCCATGTCGTGATTTGAAATAACATTAGCCAAAAGAACCAACATATCGAAAGACATAATGTTAGTCAACAGAAGGTCTTATTGTCTAGTTATTGAATGTACAGTGTCAATGATTGTTACGAGTCCTAAGTCACTTGTATGTTCAATAGTCCAATGATGTCGTGAAATGTTTCGTGAGTTAGTTAACTTTAAGTTTTAAAGTTTATTTTATCACTTATTGTTCACAACATATTAAACGATTTAAGTTTATTAGTGACATTTTTGGATTCGTGATGATATGATTAGTTTATTTACAAGTTGGTACACGTAAAAATTCATAACGAAGGTTTGATCTCGGCTTATGCGTAGGATTGGTAAAGTTATGCGTAGACAGGAATGATATATGCGTAGGCGTAAACTTACGCGTAGGATCCTAACTTACGCGTAAGAAGTGTTACGCGTAGGAAAAGGGGACCTTATGCGTAGAGCTTATGCGTAGGCATATATTAACCTTACGCGTAAGGCTACTCGTAAGAGTTGAGCTTATGCGTAGAGGTCACTGTTTACGCATATCTTTCACAGGATACGCGTAGTCCCATATGTAGAACCTTATGCGTAGAAGCTACGCGTAAGACTAATCTTACGCATAACAAGCTACGCGTAAGGTGATCCTTATGCGTAGAGTAACAACAACCTTGATTCTGAATATTAAGTGTAGCAAGCCTGAAACAAAGCATCATATCATCAATGTTAACACTAACATTCATTCTATAACAGATCATGGCATGAAAGCATCTCAAACAGTTACGCGTAGAAAACCTTACGCGTAAGCCAAAACCCTAATAGTTCAAAGTTTACGCGTAAAAATTTTAGCCATAGGATTTGTACTAAAGTGTTTCTGGGAGGACAAAGAAGCGTGTAGAGTATGTTTATCCAAGTTTTAACATCAAATAAGCCATGAATCATAAATACCCAATTCGTATGAACTAGAACCCTAATTTTCAATTAATGATTCCATAGTGTTTCTGGGTGATTTCTGGGTTTATATATGCTCAATTCAACTTGAAAGCAACCTCATACAACAATCTTTATCACCAAAAACGTTCTTATTTGAAAACACCCAGTTTAACGCATAAACCCTAATTTTTGAAAATCAATCAATTCGTGTTTGTGGGTGTGTTTAAACGATGAAAATGTATTCATTGATGTAATAATAACATTTTGGCACTATCCTTTTACTCATAAACACACAACTTTGATCATGTGTTCATACTTTACGCGTAGAACACAAAAACCCTTCTAGGCGCAAATCTAACCGTTAGTTTGAAAAACGATTCAAAACCCATGTTTAGATTGTTGCAAAGAATGTATAAACACTTACAAATTGATGATCGAAAGCACGGATTTGTTAAATGATTTTGGATCGTGGATGATATAAAGATGAAAGTAATAAATGTGAAAGGTTAAAGTTAGGTGGAGGTATTTTATTAAAAAATGACTTTGTGCATTTGGCAGTTTTGGTCCCTCCACCTTTTCCTTTTTCAAACAAAGCCATTTAACTTCCATTTTGGTTACCAAACAAAGATTTTTAGGAAAGAAACATGACGACACTCCCCCTCGACTTGAGAAAAATAATGAAAGGTTATTAATTTAAGTCCGAGGAGTGTCTTTGAACCAGAAAATGTACCACCATTTGTAAAAGAATCAACCGAGATATGATAACATGCAAGTACACAGATGTTTTGAAACAGTTAAGAGATTATTTTCTCCCCCTCAACACTTGATCGGAAAAATACTGAATTTTGAAAGATTAAAGTGTTGACGGAAGAAATGTACTTGCCATGTTGAAAGAAAGATAGATTAGGAGTATATTTTTTTTGTTTTATCGGATTTTATATTTTTGTATTTTGTTTTTGAAAAATTATTTACAAAAGATGTTTTGGTGTTTGACAGGTTTTTAAGACTGTTTTAAGAGGTCATCCAATTCCTCTTGAGTCAAACACCTCATACCAATCCGGTGGACCAACTCATTAAACCTAGCGGGAGGCAAGGCTTTGGTGAGCAGATCTGCCAATTGGTATTCAGTACCCACAAAGTATAATTCAACGGTACCCTGTTCCACGTGGTCCTTGATGAAATGATAGCGAAGATTGATGTGCTTTGATTTTGAGTGCTGAACTGAGTTGCACGAGACCGCAATGGCACTCCGATTGTCGCAGTACATCAGGATTCTGTCGAATACGTAACCATAGTCTTTGAGTTGTGTTCTCATCCAGATGACTTGAGCACAACATGCGGACATGGCTACATATTCTGCTTCGGTTGATGACAGCGATGTACAATCCTGTTTCTTTGATTGCCAAGACACCAGTTTATCACCGAGAAATTGTAGAGCTCCTGAAGTACTTTTCCTTGAGTCTAAGCATCCTGCGTGGTCAGCGTCTGAAAAAGCGATTAGTTCAAAACCAGAATCCTTCGGATACCAGATCCCCAAGTTAATGGTTCCCTTGATGTATCGGAGGATTCTTTTAGCCTCAGAGAGGTGGGTTTCAGTTGGTCGTGACTGATAACGAGAGCATAGATAAACGGCAAAGACAATATCAGGTCTGCTAGCTGTTAGATACATGAGGGACCCAATAATACTTCGGTATTTGGTAGGGTCAACTAATTTCCCATGTAAATCAGCATCTAACTTCTTGGTATGAGCCATTGGTGTGGCATAAGTGTCACAGGTTGTCATTCCAAATTTGTTTAACCGTTCAAGGGCATATTTGGACTGACTCAGGAAAATACCACGGGGTGATTGATGAACTTGCAGTCTTAGAAAGAACGTAAGTTCACCCATCATGGACATTTCAAAAATTTTCTTCATTAGTTTTGCAAAAGCGATTGAAAACTTTTTATGTGTAGACCCAAAAATGATGTCATCCACATAAATTTGAACAATTAAGATGTGTGCCCCGTGATATTGTATAAAAAGAGTTGGGTCAACCGAGCCTTTGGTGAAATTATTGGCAATGAGGAAAGATGATAGCTTATCGTACCATGCCCGAGGGGCTTGTTTGAGACCATAAAGAGCTTTGTTCAGTTTGTAGACATGGTTCGGGAACTCAGGATCAACGAATCCATCTGGTTGGCTGACATAGACTGTTTCTTTAAGTTATCCATTGAGAAATGCCGTTTTGACATCCATCTGATAGACCGTCATATTCATATGAGCAGCGAACGCGAGAAATATCCGAACAGCCTCAAGACGAGCAACCGGAGCAAAAGATTCTTCAAAGTCTATTCCCTCTTCCTGACAATAACCCTTAGCAACTAGGCGTGACTTGTTTCGGATGACGTTCCCTTCAGCATCCAATTTGTTTTTCCAAATCCATTTTAGACCAATGACGTAGACCCCTGTTGGTCTTTCAACCAGTTCCCATACTTCAAGACGTTTGAATTGGTTGAGTTCTTCCTGCATGGATTCAATCCAGTTGTCTTTTGTCATTGCATCTTTAATGTTTTTAGGTTCAGATTGGCAGACAGTGAGTGCATAAATGCAATGTTCACCATCTGTGTGAAGACGTTGTCTCGTAACGGCTGGTTGATTCGGGTTGCCAATAATGTTAGCCAGAGGATGGTCTTTTTTCCATCTATGTGTAGAGGGTTGATGTTGGTATACATTGTGCAGATTCTGAGGATTCAAATGGTTTGTTGACGATTCCGCAACATCTGGTGCAGCAGTCTCATTAGCAAACGGGTTGAAGAACGCATTTGGATCAAAATCTGCAGGTGGGGGTACTTCATTCAGAATATCATCAGCTGGTTCATCATTGGTGGAAGCGGTGTGTTCAACTGTTGTGTTGGAGTCAACTGGTGTAGGTGCATCTTCAACAGTAGTTGTTGTAGCAGGTGTATGAGGTATAGGAATATGATCAGGTTGTGCAGCGGAAACAGCGGATACACCTGGAGCACGTTCATCAATATCGTCACTGAACAGAGGAGCAAATAACCTTTCCATTTGTTGACGAGTTAGCTGTGGGCTTTCTTCAGCTGATGATGGGGGTTGAGGGAAGTTTAAACGGTTGTGACCAGGTTCTAAGCTGTTATACTCAGAAGCCATTTCCGTGAGTTCATCAAAATGAGCATGAATCGTTTCCATCACCTGTTTTGTACGACGATTCCAGATCCGGTAACCTTTAGAATTTTCACAATATCCGATAAAGACTCCAATGTCGGCTTTGGCTTTGAGCTTTCCAAAATCATCACGATCATTATTCGGATAGCAAAGGGATCCAAATACATGAAAGTGTTGTTTTGTGATCATAGAACGGTTTTGAGTATAGCTTGCAGTAGATACAGCTTCTGCCCATAAGTAATCTGGAAGTTTAGCATTGATTAACATTGTTCTTGTAGCTTCCACTAACGTTCGGTTTCGTCTTTCAACAACGCCGTTTTGTTCAGGTGTACGTGCAATAGATGTTTGATGCTGAATTCCTACTTTCTCGTAAAATTCACGAAGGGTTTGGTTAACAAATTCAGTTCCTTTGTCTGTCCGAATTAGCCTGATGGTGTTGCGGAGCTGAACCTGTATTTTTGTGAGAAAGGTGATGATCATTTGTGGAGCTTGGTCTTTGCTTCGAAGAAAGTAGACCCAAGTCCATCGTTAGTAGTCATCAACAATTACTAAGATGTAGCGTTTGCCATTGATCGTTTGCACGCGCATTGGGCCACATAAATCCATGTGAAGAAGATGTAGCACATGCTGAGAGCTGTGTTCCACCTTTGAAGGAAAATGAGCACGAGTGTTTTTCCCTTGTTCACAGGCTGAGCAAAGGTGATCTTTTGAATATCGGAATCGTGGGAGACCTTCAACTAGTTTATGTCGAGCAAGTTTGGTGATGGTTTGAAAGTTTAGATGTGAGAGATGACGGTGCCATAGCTAGGATTTTGTAGATGTTGCCTTTGAAAGTAAGCAGATGGGAGATGAAGCAACCATGTCTTGCATAGAGATAGTGTAGAGACTAGAATTACGCGAGCCAGACATAAGGTCATTTCCTTGTAGATCACGAATGAAACGAGTTTTCTCCCTGAAAGCAACCTCCAAATCTCCATCACAAAATTGACCTACTGAAAACAGATTGTCACCGAGGCCTTCCACATAGTAAACCCTGCTGATTTCGATGTTCCCATTGACATAATCTCTGTAGCCCATGATAGCTGCGAAGTGATCGTTCCCGAATCTGACAGTGCCAATGAACTTTGCAATAAAGTTTAATAACAGTTTAAAGTTGCCTGTCATGTGTCGGGAACATCTGCTATCAACAATCCAGAGAATGATCTGTATCAACTGCATTACACACAGACGACATAGATGGAATAGAAGTAGATGTGGAACCCGAAATGTTAGAGGGTTCCGAAGCAGGTATGTTAGACATACACACATTGATAATTTTAGGCATTCATTTAAATCCTAGTGTGTTATATATCCAATTATGCCATCTATAACTACTCTTTGCTTTAGTCTTAGTGAATGCACTAGGTGGTACTACATTCTTAGGAGGTGAAACTGGAGCTACAGTGACAGCAAATATTGCCTTAGAATCTAAAGAAGGCGGTCTACCAAGCACAGACTAAGAATGATTAGTTGGCCTAGAGATATTCCGATTCTTAGGATTCCGTAATCGAGATATTATAGCTTTAGCAACACATTTGTCATGACAATCAGAATTCATACTCTTCCGACAAATAACAGAAGGTGCATCAGACTGAATATCGAACGTACTTAACGGTTTAGCATTCGTTACATCACTATTTCTATTACATTTGCCAGACGCAACATCTATAGTGGAAGCAACATGAGTCTTATTCATAGTCCTAGGGTGTTCTTCTACTTTAGCATTCCTTATTGATCTTTTCTTAGGTCGCAACTTCCTATTTGTCGATTGAGTGCTCCTAGGCTGTGAAGTGCGGACGTTTGGAAAAGATGCAACTATTCCTGTTTCAGTAGAGGGAAACACATTAGCAACTTGTGATTTGGCAGTGGGAATTCTAGGTTCACGATTACTAAGTGTGACTGGTGCTAATCTCTTAATCACAGTAGGCAGAAGTTGTTCATACTTTCCTAACATTTCCCGTAACTTAGAGATGGTGTGAATCAGTGCTTGATTTTTAGAACGAATATTACCAGCAAAATTCATGACATCTCTAGTGTGAGCAAGATAGTGATCCAGTTCATTTGATGCTTCAACTCGAGTCTTTTTGAGTAAATCAAATATGACACCATATTCCTGTTTAACTTTTAAAAGTTCTTGTTCATATTTTGAGATTTGACTTTTCAAAGAGACGTTTTGATCATCCAGTTGCTCAATTTTAGGATCAGAAGATTTTGCACTCAACTGAGCGATTTTCTTTTGAAAACTAAGTTGATGATTGTGAATATCTTTTTCACACCAATGAAGACGACGTTTTGCATTGTAAATTTCATTGAGTAATCGTTTATTTTCAGCTTTTAAAGACTCGATCTGAAGCACATTATCGGTGGTCTCAACAGTTACAACGTTTTCAACAATATCAGCAGAGATATAATCAGATGCAAATGGCAAAGAATGGAATAACACAACATTATGGATATCAGCACAGATAACATCTTCCAAGAGTCGATCAACATCTTTTCTCAAGAGTTTCTTTTTACATTTAGTATTAGAAATAGATGTTTCTGTTTTCTCGAAAACGTTTTTCATCACCCCAAGTTCCTTATGAAAATCCTTTTCCCAGGCAATTGCACAACTTTTCAAGTTTTTAACATTAGGTAAAAGATTTTTCTGAAAGATGTCTCTTTGTTCTCGCGCCAGAGGCGAGTGAAAATGTTCAACTTTGATTTCAGAACGATATTCTATCTCATGTTGTAAAATTTTGAGGTCAGCCATGAAAATGTCTAAATATCGAAGTATTTTTCGATCTTCAGGTTCTGAGTTTACTTCGCTAATGGAAGGTAAAGGACCATAAGTTTGTGCAAAATCTGTTTTGGGATTAACATTAGAAGACTCAGGTGTTTTGATGATAATCTTTGGTGTGTTAGAAGAATCCGTTGGTGTGACGAAAGTGACCGCGTTTTTATAATTAAAAGGTTTGTTGTAAACAACGTTTTTTAATTTTGATCGACTCTCGTCTTCTGCATCTAATTCCTCTTGACGATGGTATTCAACAACACTCATAACAGTATTATCAATTTTGTATTCTGCACTGGAAACTTCAGGAGTTGGTTTGAATGATTTTAGTGAAAGCTTTGGTTTGTAATCAGCTAGATTTTTTCCATATCCATTTGGATTGGGTTTTAAGGT
Source organism: Chrysanthemum seticuspe (assembly GCA_019973895.1). Lineage (NCBI taxonomy): Eukaryota > Viridiplantae > Streptophyta > Magnoliopsida > Asterales > Asteraceae > Chrysanthemum > Chrysanthemum seticuspe. Next base: position 321,857,333 of record BPTQ01000007.1, on the reverse strand, counting down.
AAACTTTTCAATAGCTGTTACTGATTCACCATGTTTGTAAACAACAGTTTTAAACTCTTTAAGTTTGTTTTGCAAGCCGATAATTTCTTCAAGAAGGTCATCTACCCGATTCGTTGAATGCTTTTTGTATGCGCAGAACTGTTTTTGACAATTTAACAACTCAGCCTTAGCTTTTTGATTTTCCAAGGTGAGAGCGTTAATTTGCTTTTTATGTTCATGTTTCAGTTGTTCTATTTCAGACAGCAAAGCATTCTTTGAAGCAGCTAGATCACGCATCTGTCTCTCTAAATATTTTTCGTTTTGATGAGATTTAGCAAAAGCGGCTTCAAAACCTTTTTCACATTTTTCTTGAGTTTTGAAAAAGTTGAGTTGCATTTGTAAGCATTTAAAATCCTTGGTTAACAGTGCATTTTTGCTTTTTAAGTCCTTGTTTAATGCATAACATTCCTCCATTTTGATTTTATGGTCTTGAATTAACTGAGCAAAATCCGGATGAGGCAACAGATCATCTTGTTCAACGTGAGTCTCAACATGATCATTCTTTAGATCCTCAAGTACGACCACGGAGTCAATTTGATTATCAAAGGAAACCATAAGGTCATCTTGATTGTCAAATGTAACTACAGGGTTAACTTGAAAATCATCAGAAAGAAATGTAGAAGACTCATTTTGAACAGTCTGATCCGTGCCGGATTCAGATATTGGCGGTGATATTAGTTCAGATATGATGATGGTTTGTTCGGGTACCTGAGACAAGCCATCAGTGTCATACACTGGGCCTGTGTCACTCATGTGCAGCTCATGCATATTAGCCATCAACATAACAGCTGCATTGGCCTGCAAGTCCTCCATATCATCATCTGAGTCTGCATCTGCCATAAAGCTCTGTTCTTTGTTTGTGAGAGATCCACCAGCTACATCCTTAAGAGCTAACAGAAGAGCTTCTTTGAAATAAGCACTGCCCCTAGTCCTTGGCTTTGGGCATGCATTAGCCAGGTGTCCCTTCTCATTGCAGTTGTAGCATCGAAGACCATTCAACCCATTCTGAGCATTTCCCTGTTCTACCACTTGAGCTCTGTTGTTGTTCTCCCATAGCATTAAACCCTTGACCACCTCCCATTTGATGACCATAACCACGATTCTAAACTTCAACTCGTCCATTGTTCACAACAGCTTGATTTCGTGTATTAGATGAGGAACGAATACGATTGTTGGATTTGTTTGTATAATGGCTAAAAGCATTAGCAATCATAACAAACCCTTGTTGCAATGCTTCGAACGGATCGGATTCCTCATTAGTCTGACTATGAAGTGCTTGATCATTGTTGTTGTTGTAAGGAACCAATAGATTTTGTTGAGGTTGTTGTGATTGATCGTTTGATGTAACTGAGGCAGTTGGTTGAGTTGCTTGTTGAGGAGGATAACTTTGTTGAGCATATAAGGCAAGTTGTTGATTGTCCGGATGTGTAGGTGGAGCAATTTGAGCACGGAGAATCCTTTCCCAATCAACTTCCTTCTCATGAGGCTTCAAGTAATCATACAACAATCCATAAGTAGAATGATGCATATTCTTCGCTTGACGGAGAAAAATGACATACTTCTCCCATTCAGGACCAAGACTACTCAGGAACTTAGTATTCACTGCAATTCTTGGCATGATGATGTTGTGTTTATCCAAATCATTGATGATGTCTGAAAAGCGATGATGATAAGACTCTAGTGTCTCTCCAGGTTTAATCATGAAGTGTTCATAAGCCAAGTAAATTTTGGATTCCAAATCCTCCTGATTGAGTACAGATCCTTCCATAAGAAGATGAATATGTTCCCACATTTCCTTTGCAGTCTTTTGAGCATCTACACTTCGAAGAATTGGGTTAGGTAATCCTAAAAGGATATATTGCATTGCAAGCTCATCAGCTTCATAGTGTAGAAGTTCTGTTGGATTAAGATCTGCAACAGTAGCAATGTTGGTTTGTTCATCTCTTGGTGGAACAGCAGTTGGATCTCCGGGTACAATGACGGTAGGCATCTCAAATGGACCTTCCAAGATAACCTTCTTTAAGAACTTTCCATGTGGCTTCTTCAGATCACAAAACCTAAAGAACCTTATCACCCGTTGATCGTAGTTTCCTGGAGTGAGCATTGGAGGTCTATCAAGTGATCCAGCTTCATGAATTGATTGTTGGCTGCTTAAAGCTTCACACATCTTTGCAAACCAAGTGGGTTCCTTCATAGTGTTCCTTGATGGATGTTGATTGAAATCGTTTGTGTAGGGTTGAACTTGAAGACTTGGTGGTGTTTGAACCATTTGTGGTGGGGGAATTGCACCAAGTTGTGGAGTATGTTGTTGATTAAATTGTTGATGTTGTGGAGTTAATTGTTGTTGTCGTTGAGGATAAGTGTAAGGGAAATAGTTAGAGTATGGTGGTTGAGACATGTTGATAACCTTGTGTAGTAAAAATGGATCTTTGTAGTCGAATGAACCTTTGTTGATGAAGTGTCCTTAGGCGTAGAAAAGAAAAGAAACCAAGTATCACTTATGCGTAAAAACACCAAAAGTTACGCGTAACAATAAGGAGTTACGCGTAGGATTTAGCTTACGCGTAAGCAGGATAAAAGCACTAAAGTTATGCGTAGACAAAAGTTAGGCGTAGAAAGTTAGGCGTAGGATTACCTTATGCGTAGACCTAAGTTTACGCGTAAAGTGAATCTTATGCGTAAAATTTCTACGCGTAAGCTTATGCTTATGCGTAAGTTTAGGGTTTTTTCCCAAATGATCTTTTACACTATCACAGTGCAAAAGATATCCAAAGTCGACGTATTTTCAGACTTATCCAAGTAAGAAAACAAGGAATAAACCAGGAAAGTGAAGATCAAACCAAGGAAAATCTTACGCGTAATTTTAGGGTTTTGATACGCGTAGGATTACTCGTAATTTTGATTTTGCCCAAAAATGTTTCTAAACCAGTTTTTGTGTGATGAAATAGCTTCAATAACACAAAAGTGTGAAACTTGATGATCCAAAGCACTCAAAACAGTTATACGTAGAAATACACCCACGAATAAAAACTAGTTCAAAAACAATGATCCACGCATAAAGTTTGAAACTTTTTGCCAAAAACAAGTATTTTAACACCTTAAAACGTTGAAAGTACAAGAATCTTGGATTAAAAAGTGTAAAAAACAAGTTTTTAAAAGAGCTAAAGAATACGTTAACCTTACGCGTAAGACCTCAAAACCAAAAAAACTTCAAAAACAAACGAGTACACCTAACTATTTGGCGATTGATACCACTGTTAGGTCACTAGTTTTACAAACACAAGTTATAAGAGAAGAGATGAAGGCGGATGATCAAGTTACACACACACATACACGTAAATAACAATACGGTTTAGGCAAAGAGTATGGATGAGAGAAAAACTTGAACAACCAACCCTCAAGTGAGGGTTATTACATGGTTTATATAGGCAAGGAGCTAGGGCAACACTCCCTCTCCTTCCCTATTCCTTATTGGGCTTGGGCCTAAGCTTATGGGCCTTCTACATAAGCTTGACCTTAAACAAACATAAAGGCCATAATTAAGCTTCCTGTTACATATGAAATATAAATACTTGAAATATTGTTTAGGAGTGATTCCAACATGACGTTATCTTTATAAAAAGCGAGGCTAACAATCTCCCTCCAAGATACCATCACACGTGAATGGTTACAATGAGACCTATAAATACAAAACAAAGTAAATTACAATAGTAATGAACAATGTTGACTTTCTTGAAGCGCAGAGTCTCTGTAGTCTAGATACTGAGGCAAACTTGAAGTTCTTCCTTCCGATGACCTTGGCATTTTATCTTTGGCACTGGCGGCACAAATTCTTGTAGCTCTGAAATTCAACTGTAACGGTCTAGTTAGGTTATTACTCCCTCCTAACTAGTGAGCCTTTTTTCTTTCTATGCTCCCTCCTGAATCGACAACACTCTTCCAACACGTCTTTAATCTTCAGACACGCAGCGGAGAAAGTAAACTCTTGAAGCACAATGGTTGTCGTTCTGGGAACATCATAACAACATAACTCACTTAGTATTGCATCCAAGTTGGTAAAAAGACCCGATGTACACCACACTACTTCTCCTTCTTCAGTCTTAAGCAAAAATCCCTTCGTAATCCAATCACGGAAGATGAAATACCAACTTCTCCCTCCTGATGGTTGCGAGCTATCGGAATCATCATAATGTTGCGTACATGCCGTATTACCTTCTTGATGCAATATTAAACATCATAGCTTGATCAAAATTTTCGTGAGAATATGTCGCAAAGATATACTCTCAATAATTTTCTCTAACCAAACTTTAATCGAACCTCCTTTGAATTCACCGGCTAATAGTAATGACCACATGTGGAGATAGCCCGATACGACTAACTTGAAAAGGAAGCAAACATCCCACTTTGTGACTTACTGCTTGTTCTAAATTTTTGAACAATCCACAACGCCGTGAGACACTGAGCACTACAACGTAACTCCTTAAAGTGATGGTTACACACTGTGAGCACTACAACGTAACTCCTTACCAGTTATAACCAGATTTTCAAATTTCATAATGTTCTCCAACAAGTTATCTTGAGACATGCATCGAACCAACCATCGTCTCAAAGATAAAGAAGTCCACCCGTGAAATGTCACGTCAATTCGTGAATTATGTATCCCTCCGTGAAAATTTACCATACCAAAATACCACTCATTTTCCAAGTTATATCAAAAGCATTATATCCAAAAATGTATTTAGGATAACCATTTTTGATATAGCTTGTAAGCAAATTGTAGCACAATCCCAGTTCATAGTCTAATTCGTGAGATAACATATTTCAGCCCAATATGATCCATTAACTTCCCATATGTGGTTATTGAAGCCCACATCACACGTAGATATCCCACGATCCAAATCAAAGATCCAAACCCGATTCAAGAGTCTCCTAATAAAATGGTATAACCCTATCATTTGACTCATTCCACAACCCTAAGCACACACATATCACAAAAAACAGCGCCTACCACTATCTTTTCTCACACCAAACATCTCAGATATCCCACAAACTCAGATCCATAGATCTTCCAAAGTCATGTTCTCATCAAATAACTCCCTTCACCAAACTCAAACTTTTCTAATCCATCTCTATTCCGAACAAAGAAAATCCACCGTATCCCCTTTCAAGTCTACCCGTGCACCACGGATGAAGAACAACGGCGTAAGACCTTAAAGGTGTCGGGTAGGTTCAATTGTTGTTTTTATGTTTTGAGTTTGATGTCTTAACAAATGAAAAGAAAGGTTATAACGAAAGTGTTATGATTCGTTCTTTTGTGATTCGAACATGAAACGAAGCTAAGCTTCTAAAAGGTTTGTGATGATAGAGATTCAACTAAAACAATCTTAAAAAGATTGCAAAAAGGATTGAATCCAATCTGAAATCTTGAATGTTAATTGTCATTGAGTCTTGTTGAAGTGGAGATAGGATAATAGTAGTTGAAGTTGTTGATTGAAGTGGGTTTAGATGTAGGATAGGTTTTTGTTTAGAACGTATGGACCAATGAAGGTAAAACTGAGGTCGAGTTGTATATGGTAAATGGTATAAGTTTGTCGATGTGGTCAAGGTCATTTTTACGCGTAACATTTTCTCTTTTTCTGCTCATAAATCTCTTACGCGTAACTTCTTGCTTATGCGTAGGCATACGCGTAACATGCTTATGCGTAGCTCATTCTTACGCGTAAGCCAAGGCTTATACGTAAGAGCATATGCGTAACTTTTCATACGCGTAACTTCACAGCTACGCGTAACACCTCTGTAGATTCCCCTTATGCGTAAGTTTAGGGTTTTGACCCTTTGACTTTTTTTCCGGTGAGTTTTTCCGACCAAAAACCAGTTCAGCTTCATAATAAACCCAGAAAAGCATAAAACTGCTTCTTTTTTACCATGTAGACCATATGAAGATGACGGTTTGACCAAAGTTTAACCACAATTTTTTCACAGCTTTTGGTACCAAAAAGTCATAACATATGTTGTTTGGACAAAAATAATGACCAAGACAGATATACATGAAGACCAGGACTTTTTGTGTTAAGACCAAAAAAAATAAGGATACTAGACATGAATAAAACTGCTTACCCAAAAATCGGGAAAAAAAATTCCGACCACAAAATATAGCACAAAATAGTTAAAAACATGTGTAAAAACCAACATAAATCAACACAAGATAACCATGGCTCTATACCACTTGTTATGACAGAAAAAAATATAGATTTATGTGGTTTGGAGGTCGAGTTTGGTGGAAGAAGATGAACATCTTCATCTTGTTTGTGAGAGAAACTAGAGAGAGGGAGGAGAAAACACAAGGTTTTATTAAGAAACACACACAATACAAATAACCTAATAATTCACCTCACCCCTCATGAAGAGTCATGAGGGGTATATATAGGCCCTATCTTTGCCACTTAAATGATACTAGTCCCTAAGGGCAAAGTATACTACGCGTCTAGTCCAATTCACGTAAGTGGCGTTATCTTTATAAAAAGCGAGGCTAACAAGGTTCGACTTAACAAAACTGTCAGAATTGTCCGAACAGACAATGGTACTGAGTTTGTTAATAAAGAACTTAGTGCGTTTTATGAAAGTGTTGTAATCAGTCATCAAAGAAGTGTTCCACGAACTCCTCAACAGAACGGTGTAGTTGAAAGAAGAAATCGAACTCTTGTGGAAGCCGCAAGAACAATGTTGATTTACTCAAAGGTTCCAATGTTTCTCTGGGCTGAAGCCATTGCCACTGCATGCTACACTCAAAATCGATCCCTAATTCACACTTCTCATGGAAAAATTCCATATGAACTTGTCCACAACCGAAAACCTAATCTTTCATTCCTTCGTGTGTTTGGTGCATTGTGTTATCCAACTAATGAGGGTCAAGACTTAGGTAAACTTAAAGCTAAAGCAGACATTTGAGTATTGGTAGGATATGCACAAAGCAGAAAAGGATACCGAATCTACAACAAAAGAACCCGAAATATCATAGAAACAATTCACGTTATGTTCGATGAGCTGACCGGTCAAATGGCTCTAGGACAACCCAGTTCTGGACCCGCATCACAACCTTCTTTAAGTAGTCCCATCAGTTCTACTCTTGTACACAATCCCTCACCAGCAACTCCATATGTACCACCTTCTAAAGATGATTTGAAGAAATTATTTGATCCAATGTTTGATGAACACTATGAGCCAATTGTTAATGATCTGTCAAATCCATCAACAGAGGCTGTCCCTATCCCTGTCAACGTAGATAACCCTTCAGTTTCTATGTCATTGAGTCAAGAAGTGCCTGCTGATGATCACTCGGTATCATCTTCAATTCATCAATCATCAAGTGTACATCATGGAATTGTTTCTGGCACCTATAATGAAGATAATCCCTTTGCTACTCCCGAAGATGCTCCTCTTGAGAACATATTTGCTCCGGAACCATCATCAGAACCATCTTCATCAGGAGAAAACGACTCTGCTACTTCAGTTCCTCAACAACAACCACACTAACACCTGATAAAATGGACACATGATCATCCATTGGACAACATCATTGGAAATCCCTCTCGTCCAGTATCCACTCGTAAACAACCTGCAACTGATGCCTTATGGTGATTCTTCAACTCCGTACTATCCAAGGTCGAACCAAAAGACGTTAAAACTGCCATGAATAAAGACAGTTGGTTCAATGCCATGCCAGAAGAAATTCATGAGTTTGATCGACTAGATGTATGGGAATTAGTACCTGCTCCTGACTGTGCTATGATCATTGCTCTAAAGTGGATCTTCAAAGTAAAACTTGATGAGCATTGTGATGTATTAAAGAACAAGGCTTGATTGGTTGCAAAAGGATACCGTCAAGAGGAGGGTATTGACTTTGAATAATCATTTGCTCCAGTTTCTTTTATCGAGGCAATCAGAATCTTCTTGGCTAATGCTGCAAGTAAGAACATGGTAGTCTATCAGATGGATGTAAAGACAGCTTTTCTTAACGAAGATCTTAAAGAAGTCGTATACGTCAGCCAACCTGAAGGTTTTGTGAATTCAGAGCATCCTACTCATGTCTATCGCTTGAAGAAGGCTCTTTACGGTTTGAAGCAAGCTCCAAGGGCATGGTATGATACGCTATCAATGTTTCTTTTATCTACTGGATTCAGCAAAGGAGCAGTTGATCCGACATTTTTCATCAGAAAGTCAGGCAAACATTTAATTCACGTTCAAATCTATGTTGATGATATTATTTTTGCCCCAACTGACCCCAATGAATGTGATCGTTTTTCTAAGGAGATGGGCTCCAAATTTCAAATGTCAATGATGGGACAAATGTTATTTTTCTTGGGATTACAAATTTCACAAAGTCCCAGAGGCATTTTTATTAATCAATCTAAATATGTAAATAAAATTTTAAAGAAATTTGGATTTGAAACTTGTGACACCGTTGACACTCCCATGGTGGAACGTACCAAACTGGATGAGGACCACTCAGGGATAATGGTAGATCAAACAAAATATCGAAGTATGATTGGATCCCTGATGTACCTCACAGCTAGTAGACCTGATATTCTGTTCGCTGTATGCATGTGTGCTAGATACTAGGCTAAGCTTACCAAAAAGCACCTTGAAGCAGTTAAATGGGTCTTTCGGTATCTCCAAGGAACCATCAACATGGGACTTTGGTACCCGAAGGACACAGGTATGTCACTAACAGCCTATGCAGATGCTGACCATGCAGGATGTCAAGATACACGTCGAAGTACGTCTGGAGGTGCTCAGTTTTTGGGTGATAAGCTTGTGAGCTGGTCTTCAAAGAAACAAATGAGTACTTCTATATCCTCTACAGAGGCTGAATATATAGCCATGTCATCTTGTTGTGCTCAATTCCTATGGATGAGATCCCAATTATCTGACTATGGCTTTGAATTCAACAAAATACCTCTGTATTGTGATAACAAAAGTGCCATTTCTCTCTCTTGCAACAACGTTCAACATTCAAGAGCAAAGCACATTGACATTCGACATCATTTCATTTGGGAACAAGTGGAAAAATGTGTAGTAGCACTCTATTTTGTGAGGACTGGATACCAGTTAGCATACATCTTCACCAAAGCTCTTCCTAGAGAACGTTTTGAGTTTATCCTTCCACGACTTGGTCTAAAGAGCCTACAACCGAAAACACTCAAATGTCTTCAAGAGGAAGACGAGGAGTAAATGGTTTTTTCTTCATCTATCTCTTGTATATATTTTTTTTAAAAAGCAAAATACAAAATTTCAAAACCCACAAAAAGAAAATAGAAAAATATAAAATTTTCAAAATCCATAAAATTATAAAATCTTGAAAAATCCCAAAAATATTGTTATTTTGTCATATTTTTCTTAATTCGATTTCATCTACGGACTTTGTGTTGACTTTCAAAGAATGTCACGGGTTTTTAGATGTTATTCGAATGTACATAAATTACTTTAAAAATATATATATATATATATATATATATATATATATATATATATATATATATATATATATATATATATATATATATATATATGTATATATTGAGGCGGAGAAAAATGGTGGTTTATTGTCATTTCATGCAGTAACCCGTTTTAAAAGGAAAAGAACAGAGCCATGCTTATTCTTATTTTTCAAATCTCATGCTCTGATTCTTAAAAACAAATGTTTGTCATCAAAAAGACAAATATTTTCTTTCCAAATATTTTTTCGTCTAATGATTCTTCTGAAAAATATTTGTCATCTAATGAAAACAAAATTGCTTTGAAAATACCTCGTACTCTATTTTTGAAAATTATCCGGGCTTATCTTTGTCAAACTCTCTAACGCTCAATCAACAACTCATGTCATTGATTGAGGGGGAGAATGATTTCAATTCAATCAAAAAGGTTATTTTTCAAATAATTGGCACGTAAATAAGGTTCACTTTTGAAAAATCAAAGAGAACAATGTTTTATACAATTGATTCAATACCTTGACTAATGTTATGTTTTCAAAAGATTTTTATGCATAATTTAATCCGTGGAGTTTAAAGTCTCAGATTTGATCCTTATCGGTTAAATGTTTTCATAAGCAAGTCACAATTCTTCTCAAAAGCTTTCAAAAACAATTTAAATCTATAAAGATCACAAATCTCAAATGATTTGAAAATTGTGATCAGGGGAGAATTTGTTATTAAAATTGGATTTAAACTGATAATTCGATAATTGGTTTTATAAATGGCAAACTCTCCTCCATTCATGTGCCAAACGATTTCAAATTTTCCATACACATGTTAAGGGGGATCATCTATTTTAAACCAAAAAGGATTGAAACGTGATTAATTTGTTCTAAGTGCAGGTTTTCCTTAATATGTGCTTAACAATTTCATAATCAGATGCATATATTGAGGGGGAGCAAATTTTTGAAAACCACATTCTTTCCCGAAAATATCTTCAACTATATGTGCAACACTGATTTTGGTCGGGAAAGTGATGTCGACATTTTTAGAGAATATTTATCAAAGAAGTGAATTCTTCCTCTTGCCTCCATGTGCCAAAATAATTTCAAACATATGATGCACATATTGAGGGGGAGCCGTTTTCTAAAATATCAAAAACCGATTCAGGTACAAAATGCTTTGATAATATATCACAAGTACCTGGATTGTTTTTCAAATGGTTTTCAATTGGTTCCAAAGGCTGATGAACAATACCAAAAAGACAGACCAAATTTACTTTATGTATGGTGATATAAGGATGATTAGGTTAGGTATTCGTTCCCACGATCCCACCAAAGCCAGAGAGATCTACCCAGGGACAATCCACTAGATAGTGTAGAGTCCTTAGGTATGATGAAAAAAAAGAGAGAAAAGTGAGATATGCGAAGAGTGCGGACTGAGATAGAGCTAGAACTGGAATAAACCCAACAAGGCTCTAGTAATGAAATCTCGGTAAGCACTGAAGGGGTTGAAGAATGAAAAAGAAATAAATGTGAAAAGGGTGAAAAGATATAGCCCTCCATTATTTCAACCTTAGGGCAGAAACCGGGTTCAATTCATATGCTACTGGCTGTTACCTAGGTAACACCGGTATTGAATACAAGACGTCATGGATCCAGTGACGCACTGAACTACATCTTCCCAAGCTACTCAAGTTCCTCTTAAAAGGAATTGTTTCATTCTCACAGGGGAACCTACATTATCTATCGACTTTCTCTTAGAGATGGTTGATATTGAAGAAGGAGACCCTCTCCCTAGTCTCCGACATAGGAACCAAATGTGCACAATTGAGTCTAGAGCCACGAGATCATCTGTAAATCTCATTAAGAACACATTCAATGAAGACTCTCTGTTTCACACAATGTGGAAAGAGAGAATATACTTTTAGAGTCCTACGCATTATCCTTGTTGTATTGCCAGAACATCTGAGTGATATAAACATATTCACAATGAAGATGTTCTAGAGCCAACATCAAACAAGCTCTTGGTAGGTGGCATGTGAGATCTATCCAATAGATCAACCATGTGATAACTGAACAGAAACAATGGGGCGATTCAAATTTTTGAATCAATCCTGGTTCAGGTTATGGATTGATGGATACCTTTGAAAAAAACCGGTCGTTGTGCTTAAAACTCTTTTCTGTAGCATATCGACTGTGTATTAATATTTCAAAAATAAAAGGAGTTTATGATTGATAATTGATTTTCTTTAAAACCTTCGTTGTATTGCAAAAACACTTTATTTTGAGCAGTACACGATTTTTTTTTCAAATCTCTTTTCATCAATCAGTGAATCTCAAATTCGCTGGTTCACTCACTCCGTGTTGTCTTCTTTGAGACGTTCCGGTTTGAGAACAGCTAGAGCAGCTGCGAAACCCTGTCAAGGAAATTCGTCTGAATTATACCTGATCACAGGCAGTACTTGTGCTGATCAACAAGGAACCGTGGGCCGTGTACCTCAATTCAACGAAAGTGATCAAAGACACTTTCATGCACTTTATTGCTAACTGTTGTATGCAGGTACACCCTACGTTTGCAGCTGATCATAATGGAGAAGTCAATCCATAGCTGCATGCTCACACAACACATTCATTTCAAAAGAAATCATGATAAGTGCATCAACGACTCTGATATTTTCACTCCATGCTTCTGCTACGCTGCTGCAAATATCATGAATCAACTAAAGCTTCCGCTACTCTGATGAAAAGAATTCATGATCCAGAATGTGAGCATGTCGGTCCACTGTCACATCGTCACATAACGTCAACACCACAATGGAAGAGTCAGAGATTTATACAAGTTGTTGATCTCAAAGCTGGCTCAAAACTCATCATCACGTGAATCAGTTAAAGACCTCCACTTGAATTATCCAAACATGGATAACATGAAGAATCAAAGACTACGGGCTACTGATCAAAGAACTTAAATGATAATTCAAGAACAACCTTATTGTAATATCTGTTTGTATTCTGTGTAAATTGAGGTGACCTTCCTTAGGGGGAGATTGTTAGGAATTAGAAAATTCAGTCATTAAAGTGTCGGTCACCTCAAGTATATGTATTCTAGAAAGCTTGTAGTCGTAGTCAAGCTATGTTAATAAGTAGTTAGTTAAGTAACACCGTGGAGGACGGACGGGTCTTTACCCACTGTATGCCTGATCCACAGCCCGTTGGTGGCGTTTATTGTAAGCCACTATAAATACCCTCTACCTCCCAAAGTAGAGGGTTGGAGCTTCAATACCATTTTTCTTTGTTTCACATAGTTCCCAACTCTCTTCCCTTTCTCTCTCTAGAACTTTCTCTCTCTAAAACATTGTATACGCCCCATATGGATTTGGTTTGATGTGTTTGTGAAATCCTATAACTTACAAACACAAAACACACATACATTTCTTGAAGCTTCTTCTCAACAAATTGTGATTTGTGATTCTATCATTGCCATTTGTGAAGTTGTACAGAAACCGTCTTTTTTATAGCCAAATATTATTTTTCTTGAAATGGGTTTTTGATGATTTGTGAAAAAGATGAAATCTTAATGATTAAATTGACTGATTATCTAGGGTTCTTCATTTTTTTAATTCCAGATAAGTTTTTTTGATAAAATTTGTGTTTTCATTCACATGTTTATGTTTAATCACATGTTTGAACTATTTTGAGTGGGATGCATGGATTGAAAAAGAGGATGAAGTGGTGCTGCCATGAATTTTTTTAATCAAGGTGTGGAAAACTAGGGGGTTAAATAGTTTTTCAGATTAAAACTTTGTTTTAAATTATTTAGATCGACTTATGTCATCGTGTATTGGATATTAATAGATGGACATATAAATAAGTAATGCAAGAAATAAAGAATAATGGAATGCAAAACCACGACATGAGTATTTATTGTGGTTCGGCTACAAGGACACCTTCCTTGCCCTACTCCACTTCCCGAGTACCCCACTCGAGAGATTCTAAGCACTATACAACACAAGCTCCTTAATGTGGCGGAGAAGCCTTCACAACGTCGCCTGCTCTTTATCCGATACAATGCTAGACACCGAGTTCTTCTACGAGGTATAACCAAACCTATCACAATGTCGCCTATACTTTATCCGGTACAAGGCTAGATACCGAGTTTCATTACAAAGGAGGAACTACTACCCAACACTACTACCCAACACAATTACCCAAAGGAGACACACTCCTTTTTACAATACTAGAAAGGATATCAACATCCTTTAATCCAATCTACACAACTTGTACATCGACGCACCATGTCGAATGTACACCTTCGGCACCATTCACTAATGCCTTCAACACGACACTCTATGGAGGGAGGAAAGAACTATCAACAAGATGCACTTTAGTGGTCTTGATGATGACGAAGCTTAACAACTCATGACATTGAGCTTGCACGTATTCAAGCGGTGGTGATCTCGCCTTTAAAAGGAACCTAAAGAATCACACAAAGATAAAACTACATAGAATGATCCTTTGGATCTGTGGTTAGAGACATTAGAATATAGAGAGAAAGTATATCTAAGAGTGGTGGTTAACAAGAGAGAAATGGCTCACTATTTATAGGTAAACAAGCCTACTGTTCCACGGTTCTGGCGGATCCCTCACCCAAGGGATCCAGCCAGTGCAATTCCTGGGATCTGGCTACTGGGTTAGTTTAGTCTGGATTTCGGGTTGCAAACCTGGTTATGGGTTATGTATCATGGGTCATGGACTTTGGATCATGGATACCCAACAAGATGCAATGTACCTAGTCAATGGGTTATGGATCTTGGGTCATGGGTCATGGACTTTGGGTCATGGATCATGGATAATATCCAACATGACTTCATGCATGATGTCTTGAAATGGGTCATGGGTTATGGATCATGCTCCATGGGTATGGGTTGTGGACTTTGGTTTTTACCTAACAAGATTCATTGTACCTAGTCAATGAATCATGGATCTTGGGTCATGGGTTATGGACTTTAGTTTTTACCCATTACAACATATACAAAGTACATATACACTTTTATAAGATGTAAGTAAAAAATATTACTTGTAAGTGTTTTATAAAATGTCTTTGGTTTTATATAACTTATTTAACTAAACATGTTTTGATGGTTTTGATATGTTTAGTAAAAGTATGTTAGTAAACTATTGGCTCAAAGCTTTTACGTAATTTATTTATTTCGTTAAAATGATTTTACGTTTGTTATCGACAAAACATTAGAAGATCGTAAAATATAAATAAACGTTTTTATGGTTTATTTGTATTAACAATCTCCCCCTTTTTTGTTGATGAGAAAACATAAGATCATTTTAAGGAAAAAATCAAATTCTTAAAAATTTGAATCGAAGTTTTTACTCTCTTCTCCCCCTTTTTTCGAAACAAAAAGAGTGTCGAAAAGAAACTAACACATAGTGGAAAAACGTTTTGATAAAAACTTGTGAAAAGTAAAAAAAAATTGAGAAAGAGTTAGAAAAAGAAAAGTATTAAGGTGAGAAGAAGGTTCTCGTCTTTGCTCCCCCTTGACGGATGATTCCCTTTGTTGAGGGCGTCAAGTAATTAGGAAGACTAAACGAGTGTATTGCAAGTACTTTTGCAATGGTTTTAACTTTCACGAAATGCTCCCCCTTGTTGAGGGTGTCAAAGTCTTCATGTGTATTTTGAAAATCTACAAAACAAAAGTTAGAAAAAAAGTATATGGTGCATTGTTTCATGAAAATGAGCTTCAAGTTGGCTCAAAAATTGGAAACTGTCCACCGATTCTGCCGGATCCATCATCTGAGGGATCCGTCCAGGCAAAATTTTGGGAACCGTGTACCTGCAACTTATTGGCAGCAATGTAGATATAAATAGTGACGTAAACGTCCAAATGAGTTATGTATTGTTGCACCAAACATATTCACATAACTATATAGCATACAAACATGTATTAAAGTAAAAATTTCTAACAATTCTAAGTTGTGCCTAAGACTAGAGAAAACACCACATGTGCTTGCATTCCTATGTTTTAGGGATGATTAGATTTGTTGACTTCATCAAAACCTTCAAGAAGGTGATAGAACATGAAACGTACTTCATCACGTACTTCATGAACTAACCCTTGGACATGTTGACAATGAAAGAAATCATTTTCATGACTAGGAAATGGTGATGGTAAGAATGGAGCGGATTGAGGTGGAAAGTTTGATGAGGAAGGTGGAGGTTCCACAAAGGATGGAGGAATTTGTAGAGGTAAGTTTGATGAAGTCGGAGGTGGTTCTACCAAGGATGAATGTGGTGATATATGTGTTGGTGGTGGAGGTAAAGTGGTGTCTACTGGTCCAGTTTTTGAGATTGGTGATTCCTCATAATCCAAAATGGACTATTTGAGGGTGAAGGAGAATAGGATACGGGTGCTAGTCTAGTTTCAATACCAAAGTTTTGGTGAGAGGGTTCTTGTGGTACCATTTCTCAATCGATGAGAATGTGGGCAATGGTGATGGATGAGAAGGCCTAAGTGGCAAGTCTTCTAAGGAGTAAAGGTTTGGGGATGAAAGAGGTGTAGTGAAGGAGATAGATCTCGGTTCTAGAGATGATAGTTTGGTTGCTTTAGTGGAGATGGAGGTGTTTGGTTTAGGTGGTATGGTAGTGTTTGGCAAAGGTTGTTTTGTGGGAACGAGTCTTTTGGGAGTTGGTTTGATTGGTAAAGTTTATTAGGAAGGAGTTCTTGTGTTTGAAGCTTTGATGGGTGATGACTCGGTTGAGGAGATTTCATGAACAACACGAGCAATTTTCTTGGGAGGTCCTTTGGTTGATGAGTTTGCACTAGGTGCTTTTCTCATGGTGAACTGGTAGAAGTGAGAAATGTAAATAGGAGTTTTAGCTACTGAGATTGAGTGTTTGAAAGGTGATGAAAGCACAAACACAAGTGGTTTATAAAGGAATAAATTAGGCAAGTGAATTAAAGCCTAAACCACTAAAATTCTTCAATTTGCAATGATTTGCATGCACAAGAGTCAACTACAGTGTTGTTCTGATCTAGGGAGTCATTTAAGACAATGTGGAGTGTTTAGATTAACAAAGAGGGTTTGAAATGATTATATCAAGTGAGATTAGGCAGTATGTGCAACTGGTTCTCATGGATCCCTCACTTGAGGGATCCGACTAGTTATAATCTAGGGATCCGGCTCTCAGAAGCCAAGAAAAAGAATGATGAGGTTCTAGCAAGGTCTAGCACCTACATATCTTAAGTGATTTAGTCTCCTCAGATATCTTAAATGGTATAAGACTTAAATGTTCAAGCATAATGAGTGAGGATATCTAATGATGACTCTTATGGAAAGAAATGAAGTTTTTATGAACACTAATGAGTGATCAAGGATGACACTAATAGTTTTGAGGGTGGTAAATGATCATAGAGACCATATGGTGATCAAAGGAAAATTTATAAAATTCTTTAAAAATCAAAGAAATGAAAAACTAGTTTTTAGATCATTTTAAGGTAAATATGATGATAAGGTTTTAAAAGGTACCATTTTGAGGGGTCGTTTTAGTCCTTATTTGATCACTTTTGTATCCGTTATTGCTTAATATCGTTCCTTTTCACTTTTTAGGTCTCGTGAAGGCAAAATGCTGGAATGGCACTTATTTGGACGAAAAGGCGCGAATATATGAAGAAAATGGCCAAAGTCGAAATCAAGACACTCACAGTTGCCAGCGGCGGTAATCCCAAAGCAGAACCGGTGCAATTGGAACGCTACCGCAGTGGAATACAGGCACTGCGGCAGGAGAAGTCGAAGACTGCAGCAGACCTAACGTAGATCCGGCAGACTCATCGCTGCCGGATGAGAAAGTGTTGATCTGCGGCAGAGAACTTTTGTGCTCAAAACTCAAGACTTGGCAGTGTGTTTAGAACCCTGCCGCAGCGGTTATCGTGGACTGCGGCAGCGGAAGATGAAAGTCGTTGACACTCACAGAACTAAAGCTGAAACCGGTAAAAGAAGTATATAAGCGCGGAAAAGCAGGTTTATTCACGGTAAGGTCGTAAAACGGAAGTGCTCTGGATTTTTCACTTTTCCTTGCTATAATTCGTTATTGCCTATGTTTTCACTAGTTTATTCCTGATTTTGCTGGGGAGTTTTACCATGGAAAATTTTGGAATAG
>BPTQ01000007.1:321783247-321835040 GCA_019973895.1 Chrysanthemum seticuspe | reverse complement strand
AAAAAAAAAAAAAAAAAAAAAATCGAAAAAAAATAGAAAAAAAAGAAAAAAAATATAGAGTGAAATATATATATATATATATATATATATATATACGGGCTACCATCCTACATCTATCCTTTAATTTATGTTTATTTATTTCAGTTATCTAGAGTTTAGAGTGTCGAGTCTTGGCTTAGCAACGCCATTCTTCATATGCAGTTAACATAAAGATTTTTGACTTACCACCACTAAATAGCCTATCCCACCAAACCCTTATTTCCCTACCGTAAGCCTAACATTACAACCCTTTAAAGACCTCTTTGATAGTCTTTCCTAGGTGCTTACGCCAAAGCGATGGAGGTTTGATCTATTCTCAAGCCTATGGTAATCTATGTACTAGGACCGGTTAATGAGTGTTTATCTTCCATTTCCAATTTGTTATATTCCATATACACCCGAGAGAGATGTGAGTATCCAAACACCCCATGTGAGGTGCTAGTATGTAATTTCCATGCTTGTTATGACTTTTGCGGGGCTTATATATGTTGTGGACCATTTTAAATTAATGCTTCATGACCCCTAACTTATAAATTAATTGGCTAAAAAGCACATTTTCTTGAGGACAAGCAAATAACAAGTGTAGGGATATTTGATAAGGTTTTAAAAGGTACCATTTTGAGGGGTCGTTTTAGTCCTTATTTGATCACTTTTGTATCCGTTATTGCTTAATATCGTTCCTTTTCACTTTTTAGGTCTCGTGAAGGCAAAATGCTGGAGAATAGATCAAACCTCCATCGCTTTGGCGCGAATATATGAAGAAAAGGCGCGAATATATGAAGAAAATGGCCAAAGTCGAAATCAAGACACTCACAGTTGCTGAAAGTAGAAGGCGACGGCGTCAGGTGCTATTGGCGACGCCGTCCCAAGATTTGTGTGACGGTTCAGAACTCAAAACTCGTGTTTTCAAGAGACGGCGTCTAGTTGTGAAAGAGTAGGCCGTCGCTACTCAGACGGCCTAGATGCAATCCAGACGACGTCAGAAGCTGAAGAGGACGGCGTCACGGACATAAGGTGACGCCGTCGCAAGGTTAACGTCGCCAAGACGAAACCCTAATGGCGGCGACACGACGGCGTCACTAAACATAAGGTGACGCCGTCGCAATTGTAATCTTATATATAGAATCTGAATTTTTCAGTCTTTGTGTGGAGAGTCTTTGGAGTAAAAACCTAAAACCGAACCTAAGGTGTCTTGTACAGTATTTTAGGGTTTTTAACCCTATCTTACACCAAGATAAGTCTTTACTTCATTAATTCAATTATGTCTTTGTGATGAGTCTCTAAATACTCATCATTTTTGTACAAAATAAACTGCAAAATCATCTGAAAACACTCAGAAACACATCAAAATGATCAAAATATCACAAATCAGTGTTTTATGTGTTTTAAATGCAAAAATATCAAAATCAGATGAAAAACATATCAAATTTGCAAAAATTGCAGTTTTAGTCCCCCAAGTTTCTAAAATTGTCAAAAATAGTCCCTGAGTCATAATTTTAAAAGAAAAATCACCAAAGGCCCTTTTGAAAACATAAATTATCATATTTAGTCCTTTGGTGAAAAATCTAAAAGTTTTGAGAAAATTACTGTTTAGCCCCTGAAAATCCAAAAATGGTCAAATTTAGTCCTTGGGAATTTCAAAAGTGTCAAAAATGAACCCTTGGATTATTAAAGTTTGGCAAAAACAACCCTTTGACTACTCTTCATAAGTTACAGGACTGGTCCTTTGGTTTTGAGAAAGTGCAAAAATGGTCCTTGTGTTTAATCCAACAAACCAAACGGATCCTAGTATAAACCCCAAGCCCAAAATTAAACCCCTGGCCCAAAACTGATTACCCGGTCCAACCCTTGACCCGACCAACCCAAACCCACAGTTTAAACAAACACCCCGCCCCCTACTTGTCTTCCCCGACAAAGTAGCCTGCAACCCCCTTCCTCCAGCCACCTCTTTGCCTCCCTACACCACCCTTTGTCTCCCCCCTCCTCTCCTACCTACCCAAGTGCATTTAATGCATCCCCACTGTCAATATGTCCATTTCCCGCCAAAACAAACTCAATGGCCAAGATCAAATTTGAGACATCCAAAGGTCAAAAATGGAAGTGGGATTTGCAGAGAGAGGAAAGAGAAAGCATGGGGAGCTATAAAAGGAAGGGAAGAAAGAAGAAAAAGGAGTAGCTAGCTTTATAATTTTCTTTTTAATGTCGTTTTTTCAATAAAATGTTTTAATTTTAGTTAAAGATTGTAATTTCAGTTTCTTGGAACATTATTTATGCTAGGTTATCTTTGTAATGTGTTTTGAACAACAATTCAAGTATTTTATATAGATTCCAATTTTCAGGACCACTGTTGAAAGTTTCAGTTTCAAACTCTATGTTTTAGCCTCTCATAAGCACTTGTTGAAATCAAATAAGCTAAAATAAGCTCTTTATAGTCCTTGGCAAGCCTGTTGAATCAGTTTTAAGCAGTCTTGTAACTTGGTCAATAAAAGTCAACAGAGGCTTAAATTGGAATGAAAGTTGATAATGGGGGTTGCAGAAGCTTATTTGGGTTGGAAATAGCTTAGGTTAGCTTAGGTTTGGGTTTGGTTTAGCCTGTGGCACCAGCTGAATACAATTGTGAGTTAATTTCCTATTTTCAATTTTCAAGTCATTTTGTAATTTATGCTTGTTTATGTATCTGTAGTCACCAATGATTTAAGAGTGTTTATAAAGTTGTAATATGGTTATGAGAACTCAGATTGAACAATTGTACTAGCTAGTTCAATGTTCTTAGCAATTTAAGTTTGTATTTAAGTTTTAAAAGGGTGTTTGGATTTGGTATTAAATCTGTGCCATAGGTCTGTTCAGTGATTGGCTTTTGTTGTTTCATGCTTGGTTAGTCCTAATTTACTCATTTGAGTCAAGTTCTTGTGCCTGCACATGCCCATAGTCAAATTTGCATGCTTACTGTCTCAACTGTGCAACTGTTGAGAATTTTGCATATCCAATCCTTGTTTTGTGTTTAGATTCCTTAAACATTGCTTGCATTAAAGTCATTTCATCACTATATATCATTTCCAGTCCTTAAATTGATTCCAAAGTTCATGAAAGTCAATTTTGATTGTTTTTATCCAAAAGTCAAAATGAAAAATCTGTTTTGAGCCATTCTAGTAGGAATTTTAACAAGCTCATTTCTGGGCCAAATCATGTGAATCTTGTTGTTTAAAGAAGCTCTGCTGGTCTATTTTGTTGTTAGCATTTTTGTATAATTTTGTGATTTTTTTATAAAGCTCAAAAGATCTTGTCTAAATGGTTCAAAGTCCCCTGTGCACACTGCATTGAACTGCACAGGGATTGTGCAGTTCTTGCAGCTTATGCACAGAGTTCATTTGAGCTTTCCCAGAGCTGTAATTTGGTGCATAAGTAGTTGGCTAGGTCTATTATAAGCTCCAACTTTTGTTTTTCCATTTCAGCTTATTTTGTAGCTTGTGCAATAGCTCAAAGTTGGTCCCTATTCACTGTTTTTAGCTCATAAGCTCATATTCTCAAATCTGTTGAGCTTGTGGTCTAGAGTGTTAAGCTTGTTGTTTATTGCTTCATTTGGTCATTTTTAGCATAATTTTGTTCCTGTTCTCAGTTGGTAGCTTGTTGTGCTAATCTAGCTTATCCTTAGTGCTTATTTTTAAGCACATTCCACTTCAGCTCCTAATTCCTCCACATAGCACCTTGTTTTTATATTTTTCCTTTATTTCTTATATTATTTTAGACTTTCCCTGAAATTTTCAGATTTTTCCAAGTTGTTTTGCTATTTTTCTCAATTTAAATTAGTTTTTAATCATTTTTAATTAGCTTTTAATACGAATAATTCAGAAAAGGTTCAAAAAAATAAGTTTTCATTTTTATTAGGCTTAGATAAATATAAAAAGTGAAAAAAGTAATTTTCCATATTTTTCATAGTTCATTTTGTAATTTTTAGTAATTTAATTAGTTTTTAATAGTATTTAATTCCTAGAAAATAGAAAAATAATCAGAAAAATACAAAAATAGTTTTGAAAATTCTAGTTTGTTATTTTAGATTTTTCTAAGTCTTGATTTTATTTTTAGCTTTATTTCCTAATTTCTTGTATTTTAGGTAATTATTTAATAGTTAAAAATAGTTTTTAATTAATAATAATTAGAATAATAGTTTTAAAATTAATTTTCTTTTTCTAAATATTTTCTTATATCATTAGGTTTGTAAAAATGTATTTTTCATATTTTTAGGATTTATATTGTATAAGTTTCACTTTTTATTTTGTACGTTTACGTATTTTTAATTTAAACGTAAGTTTTTAGTTTTCAGTTTTAAACGTTCATCACCTTAAATATAGTGATAGCGTTTATTTAATATTTTTAATCTTTTTAATTTCCTTTAATTTGCATTTAAGCCGTTTTTATCTGTTGGCTTTTTCCTGTAGTTATAATAATCATCAAATCCTTTTTCCGTTCAAATTCCTCGATCACTATACGTTGATAATCCATTGCATAGCTCGCTGGGACATAACGACCCGGGGAGACCCTATACTCCTCAGATCTTCATTGCATTTGTGTCTGAACTGTTTTAAGTCTGTTACGGCTGGTCATTCACAAGTGGCCAGTTTGTGTGATTAGACTTGACGGTTTTGCGCAGATCACTTTGATTATTTGTGTGTATGCTTGCATGTTCTCCATGTCCGGCTAATTTATTTGTGTGTTTGCTTAGGAAGTATGAAACTTAATTATTAAATATTGATTGGTTGTTTCTTTTCTTAGTTGATTAATGATTTAGTAGTGCGATAGGTCATTCGTTGTGTACTTAATGCTTGATTCATCTTTGTGAACCTTAGCGTATAATTACCTGAGAGATTGTAGGCTAAACCATCTGAAGAGCGCCTTAGAGTAGGAGTCTATAATATCTAGTGGATTTTGTAGACGAGACCCTTTGGTAAGTTCAAAGAGTTAGGGAGAAACGCATACCCTACAACTTTAGAAACACAACGCAACTAGGAATAAGACGTGACACTCAACCATCAATAGGAGATAATTAAGGAGTAATACAAACTAAGTAAACAAATTTTTAAACTATCATACGAGCACACATTAATTAGACATAGACTCCCACAACCTTAGTTTAGATAATTAGATAATAGTAGAGTAATCGGTAGAAATACCAACCCCCCCCCCCCAAATCCAATACCCGAGATTCGTACCTTTCCATTTTTCATAAAATATAAAAAGATAAAAAAAAATAATCTTCCTCAACCTTAACCTTAGCGTAGTAACTCCCTACTAGCATTCCTATTCCCCTAGAGAACGATATCAATACCCGTGGCTTACCCTAATTACTACACTACAACGATTAGGTTCACTGCCTAGGGTGTTATAAAACTTGCTCGAAGAAAAGGAAGTTTCCTTGACCCCGAACGACGCGTGTAGCGTTATCATATGACTAAAACCAATTTGCTAAAATTGAGGGAAATGTCAAACTAGGTGTTTTGAGATGAGAGGAACAATGTGTAATCATTGGAGTGGAAAGATGGTGAGTATTGAAGTAATGATAAATCAAAAATACCTTGAATATTATCCTAAGTCATCCATGAGTGAATTTGAGATCAACTGAGCCAAAGAAAAGTTTAAGTGATCCTAATTTAGCATGTTTAACTAGTCCAATAAGGTCTGGAAGGTTAGATTGATGTAAGAAAGTTAAAAAGTAACTTCTGTCTACCCGGATCCCACGGATCCTTCACTTGAGGGATCCGTCTAGTTATACCTAGGGATCCGGCATCTGAGACAGAATCCTTAACAGTAAGTTTGCAAAATTTTGTTTCAAGTATCAAATTTTGGAACTAACGACCTCTACGATAAGCACACATGTATACAAGTAAGACATAGTAAGTATGGTATGTAGAAACACCAAATGGTCGAATATATATAAAAAATGATCAACAAACAACTATTTCGTAGACGTGATCAAATTACATTGGTGAATTAAGATAAAGCTTAAGGATTGTTTTTCTAAAGAAAATCTTTTATTCATAAGTTAACTTTTATTATTCGTTATTTTTGTTTGATGGATCGTCAAGTAGGTTGTGAGCAGTTGATGATTCGGGAATGAAGAATGAAGTGATGAGAGATGCATTCAGAGGTTCCATCATTTTATTCACAAGTGAATATTGAGGGCTTTGAAATTGTGGATGATAGTACATGATATGATGATAAGGCGTGTCAGGAACATCCCATATGGTATTAGTTTGTTCTTGTTGCCTAGGAGGTTTACAATTCGCCTTGCGAAGAAGTAGGCAAGATTGTATGGTTGTTGAGTTAGGAGACAGTAAATCATGTGAGCATAACATGCGGGAAGTATCTCACGATTTCCTACAAGACTCCAAACATTTTCATGTAGGATGACTGTGAAAGGTCTAAGATCATCCCGGAGTTTACGTGTATGAATTATGTTTGGATTTGGGTAGTTGGAATGTTGAGGAGTGCATAGAAAGCGAGTTATTTCTTAAAGAGAGGGTATGTATGAACAGTGTGGATTGTTTTCTTCACGATAGTTAAAGAGAGGATCAAGGGACTAATCTTCAATGAAGGCACATTGTCCATATTTTGGAATTCGAAGATGTGAGCAAATTGTTCAAGAGTCAAAACAAACTTTTGGTTTTTGATCCAAAACCATCGTGATAGAGAACGATCCTCATTACGAATGAGCTCAACTTGACGAAAGAATTCCAAAACAAACCGCGAACAAATTTTCTCATTGATCCTGAGAAGACCTTCTAGTCCTATGGTGCGAAATGAGGTATTTATACCTTCTTGGAAGATTAGAGGTGAGTCAACAACACTGTCACACCCCCAAATTACCTGTTTTGCAGCGGAATGGAATTCCTGGGGGATGACTGTCATAGCATCACAATCACAGTTATATTGAACGACCAAAAGTGTCGTTTGTAAAATACATCGTTTGATTTAATAAAACAATCAGAGTTACAAGATAGGTCCCAATTGAAAGTTACTATGTACGGAAATAGATTTGATACAATCCAAACAATGTTTTTAAAAGGCATAAAATCCATGCAAGACGCGTCGTCACAGCGACTCTATGATATGTCCACATGCATGCCATGAAGTATATGCCTTAGATACCTGAGATAAAACATGCTTAAACAGTCAACACAAAGGTTGAGTGAAATCCATAGGTTTAATTAATTCGTTTGAACACAATATTCGTAGTGTGAGTTACGTTGTTTCACACTCATCGTTGAAAACAAAACAGCATTTATTTCACTAAGTTCATGACAACCAAAGCATAAACCTCGTACCAATAGAAATTGGTAATAATCGTTTCATCGCAGCCCTAATAGGTAAACTTGCCAATTTACCTTAATGATTTAAATATAGTGCGCTCGATTTCCCCTAACTGGGTCAATAAGAACGGGAGTGTTAATTCCAATAGGCCTATTCACAATATTCGCGCTCACTCACAAGTGACTAATGGTGCATGATGTAGGGACTTCAAACATGGTAATTGATTACTTAGTGGCAATAAAACATTCGGATATAGCATACAGTTCAAAGTATTTATGTTCGATTAAAAATATAGCATGTATCTCCCCCAAGAGTTTGTAAAACAATTAAGTAATAGAAAGCGGGGCTATGAACTCACCTGTTGTAATGATAATGATGATATAATGGCAATACTGAAATGTGGCGCAACCTCTGACCGTGACCTATTATGAATGATATGTTCTAATGTAAATCATGAAACATAGTCGTGCATGCAAATCCACATGTAATCTATACCACTTGTACGCTTTTGAAAATAGAATTTATCGTCGAAATATATGTTTATGACATCTCGTCATGTTATAAAATACTATACAAATATTTACGTTGAAATGACATCTTACGATAATCATTTAGTGATTTATTATGAAATTATAACTTTTCGTCGTAAAATAATGTCGTTGAAATTTTCATGAAAGTGACTAAACGGCCTCAAAAAGCTAGTCGTAAAATGGTGCACGTCGAGTGTTGGGAAACGAACTCAAGGGTTTTTTAGAAGCTTGTATCATTATCTCAAAGTTTTAGTATTTAAGTTTTCATCCTAGAGATCTCGATCATGGAGAGAAATGTAGTTTAAGGGTGGTTTTCGGCAAAGTTTAAGTGACCGTATTTTATTCATTACAACTCCGCTTGACAAATGGTCGGACATTTTGGAAAATATGCTTGGCGAACTTACTTTTACTAGAAGACATCATGTTATAAGTACTACGTCAATGTTAAAAACGACCCTCAACATGGTCACTTGTTGACGTAAAGTTTGTCTAATAGAAATATACTAATTTTTCTTATATAATAAAGTTACGGCAACTTTGTGTAAACGTGTGTAATTTAATCGTTACAAATCCGTTTTCTACGTTTTATATGTCCTTAGCTTCGTATTAAAGTATACTAATATATTTTTGATAAGTCGACACATTTCATAACGCCTAAGCCTCATTTTTGACTCGTAAAAAGTTAAGAATACATGCTGAATTTTCAGAATTTTATAGTTTTCGTCGCCTAACTTGAAAAATTCATAACTTCTTCGTTATAGCTCCGTTTTAATCTGTTCAAGCGGACACGTTTTCGTTTTAAAGTGTATTTTCTAAATATCTAGGCCAAAAATTTTTATTTACTGTCGAGATTTCCAGATTTCGAAAATAAGGACAGACCCTTTATAAAACTTGTCGAAATGAGTTTTTCTCGCGCAAAACCTATTTTAACCAATTCAAAACAACTCCGAAGCTATTCAAATCCTACCATACACCTTCTTAGGGTGTCATGGGTTCTTAGACATCACCAAAAGTGATATGTTTCAAGGGATTCATTATAGGATAATTATATTACATAATAAGTAATAAAAACAACAAAAGTGGTATAAATTCATATGTAACATGCATGTTTCTTGCAAAAATGATGAAATAACAATAAGATGAACATGAAAAAGTTATGAAGATCATGAAATGCTTACTTGAATGATTATGTGAAAGAAAGTGATGAAAACCTTATTAATCTATAGGTTTTTATTTCAAAACCTTAACATAGATCACTATATGAACTTGATTAATACTTGAACTTGAAAAATTAATGGATTTCCTTGATGTTCTTGCCATGGCCGGCCACCCCATAGGAAAGGAGAGGATTTATTATGCTTTCACCTTTTAATTGTGTGATGTATGTGTTTATGGATTGATAAATAATTGATACCAAGTAAATATCTATACATATTGCATAGGTGTGCATTTTAGTTGTAAAAGATCAATTTGACTACTTATTGTCACATGGGGGGGGGGGCCGCAATGGGTAAAAGGATGGATTAAATTTAGTGTAACTTATCATTTATGAAATTTAAGTTATGTACCATGTGGAGTTTATATATAAAATAAATTATTATATGTAGCGTTAACTAAAAATAGATTTTTAACGGAACAAAATAAAATGTATTGAAGTCATAAAAATTATAAAAATACATTTCTTACAAGAATTAAGTGAAATAATAATTATCGAGTTGAATTTTCGAAAACCGTCGTAAATATATATATATACCAATTTATATACAAAATAAATTGAAAACATCGGGTAAACTAATAATATAATTTTTATAGTATTAAAATGAGTATAAAAATATATTAGAATAATTTTTGGAAGTGTCGGATCAAATGTTCAAAATAATTAATTTCACGATAGCGTTTATTTAATAGGAAAATAAACGTTTAATGAAAAATGCAAATCCATGCATGAACCGATATGAAATGATGTTATTGATGATATGTAGACTAAATCTAGTCTATATGAAATGTCCTTGATGATATTCTATGAATACGCAGCTTAACCCTCCAGGTTACGCGTATTTGATACTCGTAAACCTAGTTTACGAAAAATGATGAATTGTGACTCATGAATAGTGATTTTCTCCGGGAATGAATAGTGTTTCATGAATAGTAAAATTTTGAAATACCCTTTCAAAATATCAAATCGACTTCGAAAACGATGAATAGTAAAATGATGAATAGTAACCAATGAATAGTAAATTTCTAAAGTTTGTAAAATGACCTGAAATTATGAGTTGTCACATTCGCCCATCCAAAAAGGAATTCAGTCCATGTTAGGTTCTACATTGTTACTTGTGAAAAGGTGAGGATATTTGAGTCGCATTGGGTCGTCCAAGGTTTTTCTGAATCGTACCACGCCCTTCCAAGACGGGACTTTGAACATAAATCTGTTGCCAACTTGAAATTTTGATGGTTTGCGACTTATGGAACATATTTCCAATATTTTGTGTCGTATATCGACGTAGCTTATCTAGCTATATGTTGTTACTTGTAACTGATTCTTGATTTGTATGATTTCTTTGTTGTTTCATGAATAAGTCATTGACTTGTGAGTTGGACTTTCCTGATTTTGGCCAATGAATAAGTGATTGACACCTCAACCATAGAGTGCCTCAATTGGTGTAGTCAATATGTTCGTGTGCTAACTGTTGTTGTAAAGCAACTTGTTCGATGAAGAATGATTTGCCTAATCATTTCTAGAAAATTACACATGCCTTGAGTATATCTTGTAATGTTTGAATTGTTCTCTCGCTCTAACCATTGAGCTGATGATAATAAGTGGTACTCATGTCCTAATAGATTCCATGGGAATCTTGATATGATTGTCAGAAGCTTAAGGTGAATCGAATAGCTTATAATAAGTACAACTGAAATTGATACCACGTGTCTCGTGCCAAATTTCAAAATGTTAAGTCTGTCGAAAAGGACCTTATTGAAAAGAATAGATTATAGGTAACAATTGTGATTCCTCGCGTTTCTCGTCCTAGCGAATGTCATGACTTGAGTCTTCCTTGACTAAGGTCTCTTATCAAAATATTTCCAAGCTATATGTTGTAAAGTCACAAAACCTTAAATATTTAAGTGATGTGGTGTGGTGATTGATTTTCAAGATTTGTCCCGATATTGAGTGCTTCTAAAATATTTCATCACTTATATTGTTATCATGCTAGAAAGAAAATAGATATCAGCTCATACTATGTCGAAGAATGTTTGTTCTAATTTCACTTGTAGATGGAGAGTCATTGATTGTCCGATATGTTCAAACCTGTTGCATCTCTTGATATGAAAGTAAGGTTATCCGTAATTTCTAGAGAACACAATGCCTTAGGGAAAGTTTATATCGATAACCTAAATTTAACCAAATTTTCCTTTAAGGGAAACTCATTGTAGGGAAGTTCACATATTTTTGAAGCCATGTTTAGTGAAATGTTCTGTAGTCTCAGTTAGAAGACTTGGTTTCTCCCTATAGTGTTGCTTAGTGTGTATTCGCTTCATACTAAATCTTGTAACTCGGTCTAGCTAGTACTTTTGAAATGATATAATTTGGTTTCTAGTCCAAAATAGTGGTTCGGAATGTCTCGTGATATCCTAAGATTTTTATTAAGTATTGAATCATCTTACTACATACTTCTAGTCCTTGTTGGTAGTTCTGAAATCCTTTCATTGTTTTCTTGTATCGAGGAATCCTCCTCATAGATGGTATAGGAAGTCTTTCCTAAAAAGGTCACTCGTCAAATTCTAACTTATTGGTTGAGTGAGGGATGAATGGCGTAGGCTTCTATAGAGTGTTTAACAAAAAGAAATGTTTATGAATAATTTATCTGATTACAAAGCTTTGCTTTTGAGTGAAAATTGTTTTCATGACATAATTTTTCCTAAATTATACATAGGTGATCAGGCCATGTATAATCGAGGACAAATGATGTGATGCTTGGTTTTGTTGAAATGGTGTCATGTTTCCCCGAAGTTTTAGATGGTATTCAACGTTTTGTTTTGTAAGATGATGGCTCAATAATTTTTCAGAGTAACATGAAAATCGTTTCGCATGATGATATTAAATCGTTGATAAAATGACTGAAAACCAATTGATAGGGTGGTAACGAAACAACTTGTTTTAAAACTTTATGAAATAATGTTTCTAAGATAGTGTAGAATAGCTTGAAATAAAATTAAGTGAAATAATTTCATGGAATGGTAGCAAAATAACTTGAAATATAATTTGTGGAATGGTTTGTAGGATACATGAGAGAACCTCATAGAGTGGTAATAGTCTCCTAATTAGTCAAGAATAAAGTTGGCCTAACCCCTAGTAAGATAGTGAGGTATCATCGTGAAATGATTGAAAATTGGGCAATTGGAATAAGGAATGAAATAAACAAAGGTTGTGATTATCGTGAAGATAATAAATGATAAAGATTACATTAGCTAGAAAGGTACTTATTATCGGTTCCTGTCGGTGGTCTAATCATGCCTAAAGTGTAGGAGTAGTAGGCTGTCTAGCAACAACAACTTTGAAACTCTCACAGTCCTCAAATCTATAAGATAGTGTAGTTTCTGTAGTCTTAGTGGTAGATGGTAATGGTGTGTCAAATTATGCACGCTTCCCAAGCGGCAAATCAAATGTATGACTAATAGGTCCACTAAGACTAAGCTTGTAAGTCCTACCAAATGGTATGGTCTGTCTCAACAGAATGATAAGAATTGTCCTGATCCTACAGTGAATCAATGGTGATCATGATGGTGTAGGTGCAACTTCGTCCTCATAAAAGGGTTCAGTCTCATCATCTGATGTTATCGGTGTTGAGTCAACTGATGTTAAAATTGTGATAGGGAATGACAGGGCATTCTCCACATTGAAGTCTGATGTGAGTATGATGGGATGGGTATTTGAAGGCATTAATGTGACAATCGATTTTGAAATGAAAGTAAATAAGTCGTAAAATGTGCGTATGAAATTGCATGTATAGTGACTATGCACTCATGATGAAATGATGAGATGCTATGATGATGTAGTTATAGTCTAGGGTCAATGGTGCAACCTAGTTCTCTATAACCGAAGCTCTGATGCCAATCTGTCACACCCCCAAATTACCTGTTTTGCAGCGGAATGGAATTCCTGGGGGATGACTGTCATAGCATCACAATCACAGTTATATTGAACGACCTAAAGTGTCGTTTGTAAAATACATTGTTTTATTTAATAAAACAATCAGAGTTACAAGATAGGTCCCAATTGAAAGTTACTATGTACGGAAATAGATTTGATACAATCCAAACAATGTTTTTAAAATGCATAAAATCCATGCAAGACGCGTCATCACCGTTACTCTATGATATGTCCACATGCATGCCATGAAGTATATGCCTTAGATACCTGAGATAAAACATGCTTAAACAGTCAACACAAAGGTTGAGTGAAATCCATAGGTTTAATTAATTCGTTTGAACACAATATTCGTAGTGTGAGTTACGTTGTTTCACACTCATCGTTGAAAACAAAACAGCATTTATTTCACTAAGTTCATGACAACCAAAGCGTAAACCTCGTACCAATAGAAATTGTTAATAATCGTTTCATCGCAGCCCTAATAGGTACTCTTGCCAATTTACCTTAATGATTCAAATATAGTGCGTTCGATTTCCCCTAACTGGGTCAATAAGAACGGGAGTGTTAATTCCAATAGTCCTATTCACAATATTCGCGCTCACTCGCAAGTGACTAATGGTGCATGATGTAGGGACTTCAAACATGGCAATTGATTACTTAGTGACAATAAAACATTCGGATATAGCATACAGTTCAAAGCATTTGTGTTCGATTAAAAATATAGCATGTATCTCCCCCAAGAGTTTGTAAAACAATTAAGTAATAGAAACTGGGGCTATGAACTCACCTGTTGTAATGATAATGATGATATAATGGCAATACTGAAATGTGGCGCAACCTCTGACCGTGACCTATTATGAATGATATGTTCTAATGTAAATCATGAAACAATGTCGTGCATGCAAATCCACATGTAATCTATACCACTTGTACGCTTTTGAAAATAGAATTTATCGTCGAAATATATGTTTATGACATCTCGTCATGTTATAAAATACTATACAAATATTTACGTTGAAATGATATCTTACGATAATCATTTAGTGATTTATTATGAAATTATAACTTTTCGTCGTAAAATAATGTCGTTGAAATTTTCATGAAAGTGACTAAACGGCCTCAAAAAGCTAGTCGTAAAATGGTGCACGTCGAGTGTTGGGAAACGAACTCAAGGGTTTTGGGAAGCTTGTATCATTATCTCAAAGTTTTAGTATTTAAGTTTTCATCCTAGAGGTCTCGATCATGGAGAGAAATGTAGTTAAAGTATGGTACTTGTGTCCAAAATATTGTTTAAGGGTGGTTTTCGGCAAAGTTTAAGTGACCGTATTTTATTCATTACAACTCCGCTTGACAAATGGTCGGACATTTTGGAAAATATGCTTGGCGAACTTACTTTTACTAGAAGACATCATGTTATAAAAAGTACTACGTCAATGTTAAAAATGACCCTCAACATGGTCACTTGTTGACGTAAAGTTTGTCTAATAGAAATATACTAATTTTTCTTATATAATAAAGTTACGGTAACTTTGTGTAAACGTGTGTAATTTAATCGTTACAAATCCGTTTTCTACGTTTTATATGTCCTTAGCTTCGTATTAAAGTATACTAATATATTTTTGATAAGTCGACACATTTCATAACGCCTAAGCCTCATTTTTGACTCGTAAAAAGTTAAGAATACATGCTGAATTTTCAGAATTTTATAGTTTTCGTCGCCTAACTTGAAAAATTCATAACTTCTTCGTTATAGCTCCGTTTTAATCTGTTCAAGCGGACACGTTTTCGTTTTAAAGTGTATTTTCTAAATATCTAGGCCAAAAATTTTTATTTACTGTCGAGATTTCCAGATTTCGAAAATAAGGACAGACCCTTTATAAAACTTGTCGAAATGAGTTTTTCTCGCGCAAAACCTATTTTAACCAATTCAAAACAACTCCGAAGCTATTCAAATCCTACCATACACCTTCTTAGGGTGTCATGGGTTCTTAGACATCACCAAAAGTGATATGTTTCAAGGGATTCATTATAGGATAATTATATTACATAATAAGTAATAAAAACAACAAAAGTGGTATAAATTCATATGTAACATGCATGTTTCTTGCAAAAATGATGAAATAACAATAAGATGAACATGAAAAAGTTATGAAGATCATGAAATGCTTACTTGAATGATTATGTGAAAGAAAGTGATGAAAACCTTATTAATCTATAGGTTTTTATTTCAAAACCTTAACATAGATCACTATATGAACTTGATTAATACTTGAACTTGAAAAATTAATGGATTTCCTTGATGTTCTTGCCATGGCCGGCCACCCCATAGGAAAGGAGAGGATTTATTATGCTTTCACCTTTTAATTGTGTGATGTATGTGTTTATGGATTGATAAATAATTGATACCAAGTAAATATCTATACATATTGCATAGGTGTGCATTTTAGTTGTAAAAGATCAATTTGACTACTTGTTGTCACATGGGGGGGGGTGGCAATGGGTAAAAGGGTGGATTAAATTTAGTGTAACTTATCATTTATGTAATTTAAGTTATGTACCATGTGGAGTTTATATATAAAATAAATTATTATATGTAGCGTTAACTAAAAATAGATTTTTAACGGAACAAAATAAAATGTATTGAAGTCATAAAAATTATAAAAATACATTTCTTACAAGAATTAAGTGAAATAATAATTATCGAGTTGAATTTTCGAAAACCGTCGTAAATATATATATATATATATATATATATATATATATATATATATATATATATATATATATATATATATATATATATATATATATATATATATATATATATATATATATATATATATATAACAATTTACATACAAAATAAATTGAAAACATCGGGTAAACTAATAATATAATTTTTATAGTCTTAAAATGAGTATAAAAATATATTAGAATAATTTTTGGAAGTGTCGGATCAAATGTTCAAAATAATTAATTTCGCGATAGCGTTTATTTAATAGGAAAATAAACGTTTAATGAAAAATGTAAATCCATGCATGAACCGATATGAAATGATGTTATTGATGATATGTAGACTAAATCTAGTCTATATGAAATGTCCTTGATGATATTCCATGAATACGCAGCTTAACCCTCCAGGTTACGCGTATTTGATACTCGTAAACCTAGTTTACGAAAAATGATGAATAGTGACTCATGAATAGTGATTTTCTCTGGGAATGAATAGTGTTTTGTGAATAGTAAATTTTGAAATACCCTTTCAAAATATCAAATCGACTTCGAAAATGATGAATAGTAAAACGATGAATAGTAACCAATGAATAGTAAATTCCCAAAGTTTGTAAAATGACCTGAAATTACGAGTTGTCACAAACACGTCCTTCATGAAAGAAACGAGTTTCAAGATTATTGAACCCACGAACATGGTTGCCAGGAGTGTTAGGTTCAAGAGATATGTTTGGAATGTAGACATAAGTAAGTTGATGATCGAAATCGTACTTATGAGACATGTTGAGACCTATAGACATGGAACGAATACTTTACATGAGTATGTTAGTATATAATAAAACTTCGAGAGTACGAGCGTTTTTTATTGGTGACACTTTTAAGTATTTTAATCATAGTTTTGAACTTTAGTAAAGTGATAGGATCTCCTAACGTTTTTATTGTCTATTATGTTTTCTTAACAATGACACTCATATATTTTTAACTCACTCCTTTATGACATTTAGTGAAGTTTTCCTTTTAAAGTAAGTTTTCATGAAATGATTTTTATGGAGTTTGTGTAGAGAATAAAATAATGCATGAGTTTCTTTCATCTGTTCTTCCGGTTCCCTTTTAAAAGGGACCCGGCCAGTTAAAATCCAGGGATCCGAGGGATCTTCAGATTTGACAGAAATTTGGTTTGACGTAGGCTTTATTTTTATAACTCATGTGTTGCAAAATAAAATATGTTTTAGCTAGTGGTAATTCTTGAACTTACATTAATAGTTTTAAACACGTAGGGGTTTTGAGTGCACGACCAATAAAAAAAATATTACGCGAGAATGAAATGAGAGAACTATAATATCATTTAAACTTCATTTCAATGCTTAAAGAAATACAAAGGATCGGATAGATGATACAAATGTTGATCAATAAAACAAAGAACATGTCTCCATGCGAGAATTTGATCATAGGATACACGAGAGCGATAAGCGAGGCAATGATGATCACGAGAGCGATAATGATGAAGAAGATCTTCCTTGGTTTGGGTTTCTGGAAATGAGATGATGAAGAAGATGAAGTTGTGAGTGTTTGAGATTTTTGAAAGTGGAAGATTTGAAAAATAGGATTTGCTGGTGAGGGTTTGACGTTCGAAGGGAGTTTTATGGGGAAAGAGGAATTTTTGAGATTTGTGTTTTGTTTTATTTGTATTTAGAAGGATTATATTTTTAAAGATTAGGTTTAGACAACACAAATTGATATTGTGACAACCCGTACTTTCAGGTCATTTCTAGACACGATTCATGTCTCATTATTTCAACAATTATAGTAAACTTGGTTTACTTGTTTCAAATTCGCGTAACCTTGGAGGTTTAGCGGCGAATTCATGATCATGACATCACGTACATTTCATATGGACTATGATTAGTCTACATTTCATTGACATCATGTGCATCTCATTTGTTCATGCACGACATTTCATTTCACCCTTCAACGCGTGAGTTTTTACTTTGATTATTTAGCCAGTTACTTTCAAAAAATGATCCCGAGGTATTTTTAAACTCACATTTAGTTCATAAAAACTATATTTTAAGTTTTCCTAGTGTTTCAAATTTATTTGGTATTTTAATCGTTAACGTTTAATTATTACGTCGTTTTTCTTAAAAATCTTACGATAATTATTTTATCACCCGATTTTCACAAGGAAAGTATTTTTACAATTTTTATCACCTCAATACAATCTATTTTGAGCTACTAAAAACTTTCATATACCTTAACTTAACTTAACTTTACTTACACATTTTTTTATACAAGTTTCAACAAATATCTACAAGTAACAAGATAAAAAAAAAAAAAAAAAAAAAAAAAAAAAAAAAAAAAAATATATATAATGGGAGACAACCCTCCCCCAAAAACCGGCCAAGGGGGAGGGGAGTCTTAATTATGGAATGGTTCATGTTTTGCAATAATTCACAATGCTACTAAAGTCTTACACTCAAAAATTCTTCACACACATCTCATTTTCTTAAAGTGTAAAACAAACTTTCTCTCCTCTTTTGCTCATCAAGAACCGGCCATATAACAAACCAAGGGGATCAAGAAAATTTTTTTTGGCAAGATCAAGTGTATTTTCAACCTAGATCATATCCTCTTTATGGTTTTGAAATAAAAACCAAGGATATCTAAGTAAACCTTGTTACCTACACCTCTTCATAATCACTAGTAAGCATGTTTTTATCATCCTTATGTTTCCTTATCATTTTCACATGATTCTTATCATTTTTGGAGCTTATATGCATGTTATGTAGTTTATACCATTTATTTTATGATTTTTAAGGTTTTATATACTTATAGTCATCCTATAATTACTCCCATGGTATTCTTTGGTATTGATGGTGATTAGGAACCCATGACACCCTAAGAAGGTGTATGGTAGGATTAGATTAGCTTTGGAGTTGATTTGAAGGGATTAGAATAGGTTTTGTCCGAGAAAAACTATTTTCGTAAACTATATTTTACGTTCTGTCCTTAAAATGAATTTCTGGAAAAACCCACTGATGGTACGACCCTTTGGCCTTGATTTTTAGAAAATATACTTTAAAACGAATCCGTGGCCGCTTGAACGGATAAAAACGGAGTTATAACGAAGCCGTGGTGAATTTTTAAAGTTTTACGACGAAAAGTATTATTTTCTGAAAAACTCAGCTTGCTGTTTTGAGAGTTTTCGGGTCAAAAACGAGCCTTAAGCTTCACAAATTATTTCGACTAGTCAAAAATGTATTAGTTTACTTCGATACGAAGCTAAGGACATATTTTACGTAGAAAACGGATTTAAAACGACAAATATATGGCCGTTTTCATAAAGTTGCCGTAAATATTATTTTCTGAAAATTATATTATTTTTGACGTAACAAGTATTTCATTAGCCATATCGTCCATGTTTGCGGCAGTTTTTAACCATGATGCAAAACTTTTTATAACAAAGTGTCTTCTAGTAAAATCAAGTTCATCGGCCATATTTTTCAAAACAAAAAGCCGTTTGTCAAGCGGAGTCATAGTGATTTATTTACGGATGTTCAAACATTGGCCGAAACTCATTTTCTGCACAACATTAGCCAAAACCACCATCTTTAGCCTTTGATATCTTTATGATCGAGACCTTTTGAACGAAAACTCCTGAACTGAAACTTTTAGATATCGATACAAACTTTCCAAAACCGTCGAGTTCGTTCTCTAACGATCGACGTACACCGTTTTACGACCACTTTTCCGGAGCCATTTTTGCTGATTTCATGGTTTTTCCGACGACATTGTTTTGCGATGAAAAGTGGTAATTTCACCAAAAATCATTATAAAACCATTGTAGGATGACATTTTGACGTAAAAACATGTAAAGTCATTTTTGAAGGGTCAAGACGTCAAAAGAGTATTTTTCGACGACGAGTAATATTTTCAAAAACCCGTAAATGGTATAAATAACATACGAAGTGCATGCATAGCATTACATTGCAACTCATGACATATCATATCATTGATAATAGGTCCCGGTTGACGCATTACATTATAAACCTCAGTGTACTCACTTTTGCCGTTATTCCAGTTTATCCAAGTGAGTTTTCATAGCCCCTACTTTTACTTGCTTTCATAACTGTTTTGGGGGAGATACATGCTCAAACTGTTTTCATTCACTTGCACAAGTACTTTAAACTCTTACATATTACTGTGAATTCATAGCCCCACTTTTACTCTATTAACTGTTTTACAATCTCTTGGGGGAGATACATGCTACATTTTT
This sequence comes from Chrysanthemum seticuspe, assembly GCA_019973895.1. Taxonomy (NCBI): domain Eukaryota; kingdom Viridiplantae; phylum Streptophyta; class Magnoliopsida; order Asterales; family Asteraceae; genus Chrysanthemum; species Chrysanthemum seticuspe. Next base: position 321,815,017 of record BPTQ01000007.1, on the reverse strand, counting down.
AATCGAACACAAATGCTTTGAACTGTATGCTATATCCGATGTTTTATTGTCACTAAGTATTTTGCCATGTTCGAAGTCCCTACATCATGAACCATTAGTCACTTTCGAGTGAGCGCGAGTATAGTGAATAGGCCTATTGGAATTAACACTCCCGCTCCTATTGACCCATTTAGGGGAAATCGAGCGCGCTATATTTGAATCATAGAGGTAAATTGGCAAATTACCTATTAGGGCGGCGATGAAACGATGATTACCAATTTTTATTGGTGCGATGTTTACGCTTTGGTGTCATGAACTTAGTGAAATAAATGCGATGTTGATTTTAACGATGAGTGTGAAACCATTTAACTCACACTACGATCATGGTGTTCGAACGAATTACATAAACTTTGCACACATTGGCAATGGGTTGTGAACACACAGGTTGCAAGTTTTGTATGGGCGGGACTTGGAACTGAGTGGATTTACAATGCCTTTGCTACATAAACGATTTTGAAAGTCTTTACATTTCAACGATTTACAATGCCTTTGCGGCATAAACGATTTTGAAAGGTTTTACATTTCAATACAAACTCTATGAACTCACTCAACCTTTGTGTTTACACTTTTAGCATGTTTTTATCTCAGGTATCTAAGGCATTCACTTCATGGCATGCATTTGGACACATCATGGAGTCGTGGTGACGACGCGTCTTACATGGGATTTATATACTTTACAAACATCGTTTGACTGTACTAAACTTATTTTCCGCACAAGTTGATTTCATTTGGGACCTACTTTGTAAACTCTGATTGTTTATTAAATCAAACGATGTATTTTCCAAACGACACTTTAGGTCGTTCAATATAACTGTGCTTGTGATGCTATGACAGTCAATCCCCAGGAATTCCATTCCGCTGCAAAACAGGTAATTTGGGGGTGTGACAGATTGGTATCAGAGCTTCAGTTATAGAGAACTAGGTTGCATCATTGACCCTAGACTATAACTACATTATCATAGCATCTCATCATTTCATCATAAGTGAATGTTCACTTTACACGCGGTTTTTACATACATTTTCGAGTTATTTACTTTCATTTCATATCGATTGTCACATGGATGCCTTTAAATTCCCATTCCATTATTCTTTCTTCATACTCTAATGTGGAGAATTCCTTGTCAGTCCCTACCACAATTTCCACATCAATCGACTCATCACCGATAACGACGAATGCCGAGATAAACTTTTATATAGGGCGAAGTCACTCTCACTCCTTTGTTTCACCACTAACATGTCAAGTTACACGTTATTCACACATTAAGCCACTAAACCACCATACATTTGAAGCACTTACAACACCTCATAACCCATCTTTTCGGAACCCGTCGATTATTTTGAAAGATAACCTCAAACTTACCATTTCTTATCACCTTTCTTTAGAACGCATATTTTTAACCTGGGATTTTGCTATGTCTCACATTTCCTCTTGTTTTGAAGAAGATATGGCACCGAAGAAAGCTACAGTTGAGATGACTCAAGCAGCAATCCAGAAGTTAGTGAATGATAGCATTGCTAATGCACTAAGAGTCGAGAGAGAAACAGTGGCTGTTGCTGCTGCTGAAGCCGCGGCTGCTGCTGAAGCCGCTAGTCTAGCTGCTACTACTGGTAATGCCGGAGGATCTGGGGTTAAGAAATGCTCGTACAAAGATTTCAAAAGTGCTGAACCCACTAAGTTTCGAGGTACCGAGGGAGCTACAGCTATGGTTAGATGGTTTGAAAAGTTGGAATCGGTATTCTTGCTTTGTAACTGTCCGGATGACAGTAAGGTTAAGTATGCTACGAGTACTTTACTCGATGGAGCGTTGTCATGGTGGAATTCATACGCTCAACCGATTGGTATGGAAAATGCTTTTAAGCTTACGTGGGAGGAATTTAAGAGCTTGGTGACTAAGAAGTTTTGTCCTCGAACAGAAATCAAAAAGTTGGAGACGGAGTTCTATGAATTGGTCACGATTGGGTATGACATTGAGACATACATTCGGAGATTCCAGGAATTGGCCGTGTTATGCCCGTCCATGGTTTCTGATAATGAGAAGTTGCTAGAGGCTTTCATTGGGGGACTTCCCGAGGTGATTCAAGGAGATGTGACTTCGTTTGATCCACAAACAATGGAGGAAGCTATTCGAGTGACTCAGAAGTTGATGGCACAAGTGGTGAAGAGGGGCAAGTACACCAACACCAACCGAAACAACAACAACCCCAACAATCATACCAACTACAACAATAACCAAAACAACAACAACGACGATAACCCAATCAACCACAACAAAAGAAAATGGGAAAACGACCAAGGAGATGGTAACAACAACAACCAAAACCGCAACACCAACCGTCATCAACAACAAAATAGAAGGCAAGAAGCGGGAATGGTTTATGTCGCTGCACCAATGAGAGGTAGAGGGTATGCTGGAACACACCCACTATGTAATCGATGTAATTTTCATCACTCGGGTCCTTGCCCTGCCAAGTGCCACAAATGCAAAACACCGGGACATCTAGCCAGGGATTGTAAAGGTAAAGCCGTAGTCACATGCTTCGGATGTGGGGAACAAGGACACTATCGGAATCAATGTCCTCAAAACCAAGGTCAACCAGTTGAAGGTGTTCATGGGAATGTATATATGTTGGAAGGAGGAGGAGGAGCTCGTCAAGGTATCAACGACGCGGAAGACTGAAGAAGTTCGGGAACTAACAGTCTTATTTCTTTTTATGTACTATGTCGTACTAAGTTTATGTTTTCCATCGTATCCGAATCTTTATAACCTAAGATGTGCTACTTTTGCTAAACTACCCGTTGTAAAATATTCTCATCTATCGTACTTTATTTTCTTTCCGATTTGTTATCATTTACGTGGGACTTTATTCTTGTTACTTTAACTATCATCTTAACGACACATCTCCATGTCTTCTCTCCTCGATGTTCATCACAATTTTAACATCAGTTGACTCAACACCAAACAACATATGAGTCGATTAGTCCAAGCATTGCATAGTTACTCCTAAATTATACATAGCCTGATCACCTATGTCTAATTCAGGAAGAATCATGCAATGAAGGGAGTAGTAGTCTTATATGAGTAAGCAATTCCGTAATCGAGCCAAATTTTCAAAAGATTTTCTTCAAACCACTTGTTTCCAGTTTGATCCGCGTGACAGTTCTTGTTTGATGAGTTGCAAAGATCGAGCTAGAAACAAGTTGTTACCTAAACCGATTTAGCCTAATCTCATGACAGTTCTTGTTTGATGAGTTGTGAGATTAAGTAAAAATCGGTTACCACAAAGTCTTTTGAGGGTTTTGCTCGGGAATGGGAAAGTTTGCTACCTCAAACCCTAAACCTGTTAGACCTAACAACGATTGAATTCAGGGACTGAATTCCTTTTTGGATGGGCGAATGTGACAACCCGTACTTTCAGGTCATTTCTAGACACGATTCATGTCTCATTATTTCAACAATTATAGTAAACTTGGTTTACTTGTTTCAAATTCGCGTAACCTTGGAGGTTTAGCGGCGAATTCATGATCATGACATCACGTACATTTCATATGGACTATGATTAGTCTACATTTCATTGACATCATGTGCATCTCATTTGTTCATGCACGACATTTCATTTCACCCTTCAACGCGTGAGTTTTTACTTTGATTATTTAGCCAGTTACTTTCAAAAAATGATCCCGAGGTATTTTTAAACTCACATTTAGTTCATAAAAACTATATTTTAAGTTTTCCTAGTGTTTCAAATTTATTTGGTATTTTAATCGTTAACGTTTAATTATTACGTCGTTTTTCTTAAAAATCTTACGATAATTATTTTATCACCCGATTTTCACAAGGAAAGTATTTTTACAATTTTTATCACCTCAATACAATCTATTTTGAGCTACTAAAAACTTTCATATACCTTAACTTAACTTAACTTTACTTACACATTTTTTTATACAAGTTTCAACAAATATCTACAAGTAACAAGATAAAAAAAAAAAAAAAAAAAAAAAAAAAAAAAAAATATATAATGGGAGACAACCCTCCCCCAAAAACCGGCCAAGGGGGAGGGGAGTCTTAATTATGGAATGGTTCATGTTTTGCAATAATTCACAATGCTACTAAAGTCTTACACTCAAAAATTCTTCACACACATCTCATTTTCTTAAAGTGTAAAACAAACTTTCTCTCCTCTTTTGCTCATCAAGAACCGGCCATATAACAAACCAAGGGGATCAAGAAAATTTTTTTTGGCAAGATCAAGTGTATTTTCAACCTAGATCATATCCTCTTTATGGTTTTGAAATAAAAACCAAGGATATCTAAGTAAACCTTGTTACCTACACCTCTTCATAATCACTAGTAAGCATGTTTTTATCATCCTTATGTTTCCTTATCATTTTCACATGATTCTTATCATTTTTGGAGCTTATATGCATGTTATGTAGTTTATACCATTTATTTTATGATTTTTAAGGTTTTATATACTTATAGTCATCCTATAATTACTCCCATGGTATTCTTTGGTATTGATGGTGATTAGGAACCCATGACACCCTAAGAAGGTGTATGGTAGGATTAGATTAGCTTTGGAGTTGATTTGAAGGGATTAGAATAGGTTTTGTCCGAGAAAAACTATTTTCGTAAACTATATTTTACGTTCTGTCCTTAAAATGAATTTCTGGAAAAACCCACTGATGGTACGACCCTTTGGCCTTGATTTTTAGAAAATATACTTTAAAACGAATCCGTGGCCGCTTGAACGGATAAAAACGGAGTTATAACGAAGCCGTGGTGAATTTTTAAAGTTTTACGACGAAAAGTATTATTTTCTGAAAAACTCAGCTTGCTGTTTTGAGAGTTTTCGGGTCAAAAACGAGCCTTAAGCTTCACAAATTATTTCGACTAGTCAAAAATGTATTAGTTTACTTCGATACGAAGCTAAGGACATATTTTACGTAGAAAACGGATTTAAAACGACAAATATATGGCCGTTTTCATAAAGTTGCCGTAAATATTATTTTCTGAAAATTATATTATTTTTGACGTAACAAGTATTTCATTAGCCATATCGTCCATGTTTGCGGCAGTTTTTAACCATGATGCAAAACTTTTTATAACAAAGTGTCTTCTAGTAAAATCAAGTTCATCGGCCATATTTTTCAAAACAAAAAGCCGTTTGTCAAGCGGAGTCATAGTGATTTATTTACGGATGTTCAAACATTGGCCGAAACTCATTTTCTGCACAACATTAGCCAAAACCACCATCTTTAGCCTTTGATATCTTTATGATCGAGACCTTTTGAACGAAAACTCCTGAACTGAAACTTTTAGATATCGATACAAACTTTCCAAAACCGTCGAGTTCGTTCTCTAACGATCGACGTACACCGTTTTACGACCACTTTTCCGGAGCCATTTTTGCTGATTTCATGGTTTTTCCGACGACATTGTTTTGCGATGAAAAGTGGTAATTTCACCAAAAATCATTATAAAACCATTGTAGGATGACATTTTGACGTAAAAACATGTAAAGTCATTTTTGAAGGGTCAAGACGTCAAAAGAGTATTTTTCGACGACGAGTAATATTTTCAAAAACCCGTAAATGGTATAAATAACATACGAAGTGCATGCATAGCATTACATTGCAACTCATGACATATCATATCATTGATAATAGGTCCCGGTTGACGCATTACATTATAAACCTCAGTGTACTCACTTTTGCCGTTATTCCAGTTTATCCAAGTGAGTTTTCATAGCCCCTACTTTTACTTGCTTTCATAACTGTTTTGGGGGAGATACATGCTCAAACTGTTTTCATTCACTTGCACAAGTACTTTAAACTCTTACATATTACTGTGAATTCATAGCCCCACTTTTACTCTATTAACTGTTTTACAATCTCTTGGGGGAGATACATGCTACATTTTTAATCGAACACAAATGCTTTGAACTGTATGCTATATCCGATGTTTTATTGTCACTAAGTATTTTGCCATGTTCGAAGTCCCTACATCATGAACCATTAGTCACTTTCGAGTGAGCGCGAGTATAGTGAATAGGCCTATTGGAATTAACACTCCCGCTCCTATTGACCCATTTAGGGGAAATCGAGCGCGCTATATTTGAATCATAGAGGTAAATTGGCAAATTACCTATTAGGGCGGCGATGAAACGATGATTACCAATTTTTATTGGTGCGATGTTTACGCTTTGGTGTCATGAACTTAGTGAAATAAATGCGATGTTGATTTTAACGATGAGTGTGAAACCATTTAACTCACACTACGATCATGGTGTTCGAACGAATTACATAAACTTTGCACACATTGGCAATGGGTTGTGAACACACAGGTTGCAAGTTTTGTATGGGCGGGACTTGGAACTGAGTGGATTTACAATGCCTTTGCTACATAAACGATTTTGAAAGTCTTTACATTTCAACGATTTACAATGCCTTTGCGGCATAAACGATTTTGAAAGGTTTTACATTTCAATACAAACTCTATGAACTCACTCAACCTTTGTGTTTACACTTTTAGCATGTTTTTATCTCAGGTATCTAAGGCATTCACTTCATGGCATGCATTTGGACACATCATGGAGTCGTGGTGACGACGCGTCTTACATGGGATTTATATACTTTACAAACATCGTTTGACTGTACTAAACTTATTTTCCGCACAAGTTGATTTCATTTGGGACCTACTTTGTAAACTCTGATTGTTTATTAAATCAAACGATGTATTTTCCAAACGACACTTTAGGTCGTTCAATATAACTGTGCTTGTGATGCTATGACAGTCAATCCCCAGGAATTCCATTCCGCTGCAAAACAGGTAATTTGGGGGTGTGACAGATATACCTAGGTTTAGACGGACGATGATACGTATGCACGAAGTTTTCTAACGAAGCCACGTATATCATATAAATATGTTTAGATATTTATATGAAAGAAAAAAATAAACACATAATTTTTCATTTAGTGACATGCAAGTATACACATGTTTTACTAATATTACTTAGAGATAAGTCTTATGAAAGTCATACCTCTATTGCAATTTTGAGTATCCTTTTTGACGAGCTTTATCAATGGACAAATCCGGTTTCTTCGAGATTTACTTGGTAATAGGTTTGGACAACTTTTTAGGGAAAGTTTTCTTAATACCAAAGAATATTGATGGTATGCTTATTTTGGGATTAACTAAACAAAATGACAACAAAGGTTAGTGCATTTTGTAAGACAAAATAAGATGTAAGAAAAGAAAAGAATTGGTGTTATCATCTAATCAACATCCAACAATAAAGAATTCTTGAAACATAGTTTTTGTTTTAAGAAATTTCCTTCTTTGTAGTTTTCAAACATACACGGATCGTATCAAGTTTTTAAAATACAATATACTCTAAGAAACTTGGTAACGAAGCTCTGATGCCAATTGTGGAAAACGAGAAGGGGGGTTGAATAATTTTGCTGATTAAAACTTTGCTTTAAAGTATTTAGATCGACTTATGTCAATCCATTTAGATCGCGTGTTGGATATTGATAGATGTACATATAAATAAGTAATGCAAGAAACAAAGAGTAAAGGAATGCAAAACCATGACACGAGTATTTATAGTGGTTCAGCTACAAGGACACCTTCTTTGCCCTACTCCACTCCCCGAGTACCCCACTCGAGAGTTTCTAAGCACTACACAACACAAACTCCTTAATGTGGCGGAAAAGCCTTTACAATGTCACCTACTCTTTATCAGATACAAGGCTAGACACCGAGTTTTTCCATGAGGTAGAACCAAACCTATCACAACGTCGCCTACACTTTATCTGATACAAGGCTAGATACCGAGTTCCATTACAAAGGAGGAACTACTACCAAACACAATTACCCAAAGGAGACATACTCCTTTTTACAATACTAGAAAGGATATCAACATCCTTTAACCCAATCTACACAACTTGTACATCGACGCACCATGTCGAATGTATACCTTCGGCACCATTCATTAATGCCTTCAACACGAACTCTATGGAGGGAGGAAAGAACTATTAACAAGATGCACTTTAGTGGTCTTGATGATGACGAAGTTTATTGAAGATTTATCATAGTATGCTCACTTTAAAGAAGTTACGGCGTAACTCCTCTCTCACATTACGCCGTAACTAAAGTGTGGCTCAGAAAACCAACTTAACAGAAGATTACGGTGTAACTCTATCCAAGATTACGACGTAACCAAATTATGTCAAATGAGGTTCTGTGCCGCTACTAATTACACCGTAACTCATGCAACAACTTTGGCGTAACCAAGATTTATTGAAGATACGGCGTAACTCCTTCCAGAGGTTACGCTGTAACCAGCATTATTAGTGCAAAATACGAAGAATTGTATGTTATGGCGTAACTCTTTTAATAGTTACGCCGTAACCAGATCTAGCCTATAATTACCCCACGATTTCCAACATTTCAAATCATCCCATTTCACACACAACATTCAGAGAACGTGAGAAGAAGTCGAAGGCAGATCTAGAGGAGCATACGGAGCTATCTCAAAGGGAGAAATCACTCCCCTACGATAAGCATTTGCTTTTTATCTTTTCTTTACTTTCGATTCATGTATTTTGTAACATTAAACATTGAATTGATTGTTACGGTTAATATGAGCGGCTAAGCACCTCTTGGTGTTGGCCTAGTTATGATTCCTTAATTGTTTTGTTTACATTTACATTGCTTCCATATAATTATTTCTAAGTGTATGCATGCATAGTTTATAGTTAGCTACCCTTGTTTCGGTAGTTTTGAATGGTGGTAGAGGATAGTTGCTTAGGAGATATGACCAACTGACCCTAATTAAGTAGACTGAGATGGGAAGGGTAAGATATGACCAACTGATGACCCTTTCTATTTGTGCGATTTGACCAAATGATCACCTACCGTTTGAAGGAACTTAAGAAGTAAGGGGTGAGTGTTTAAGATGCTAGCGCCCGGGCATTCACTATTATAAATCTAGCATGTAGCGGTACTTAATGACTTGGCTTAGGGGACCAGAAACATCTGGACTTATGAGGGGACACCTGACTTCTCTAGTGGGACCCTTTGCTGATAGGTTAGGACGAACTGACCAAATGATGTCCTAGTGACTTTGACCCCACCTGAAGTACTTGGAAGTAATTAGACGTGAGCATTACTAATTAGGATGATTAACTAGGTTAGCACCTCTCTCCTCTATTGATCACAACCTTTGCCTTTATTTGCTTTAGTAGTTAATTAGTTAATTCCTTATCGAAATCATATTAAAATCTGTGACACCTAGACTTAGTATAAATTCACACACATAACTCTTGGGATGACCTTGGTTTTACCAAATACTACACTACACACGACAGGGTACACTGCCCGTTAGTGCATTAGGGTAGACCATAGGTATAACGAGTAATTATAAATATTAAAGCCTGGTCAGTAAAACCTGCATCAAGTTTTTGGTGCCGCTGCCTGGGAGTTATTTTAGGATTTTTTATTAAGTCTATTTTTAATTTTCTTTCTTCTCTTAATGTCAGGATTCAAGACTAGAAGCTCAAGGATATTTTTGGCCACCCCGTTCGATGATCCGGAAAAACAATTTCGGACGAAAAAAGTTTACTCTCCGGTTCCTATTCATAACATTTTTTCGTTTTACGAATCTGACCAATCTGATGCAGAACCGGAAGTCATTGATGAAAACAATATTGAAGAGATAACCATGGAGCAGTATTTGGAACGACCAAATGTGGACTATAAACGAGCCTTCACGCAAGACTCTAGTGTGGAAAAATTCTCTATTCCGGACCAATTTATTCGAGAGTTACACGAGCTTAAGTTTTTAGGAGATGAAAATGAGGATGTTCAGAATCATGTGGAAGAAGTACTCTACCTATCATCTCTTTTTAACGTCCGGAGTATCCCTAGCTATTCGGTTACAGCAAGAATTTTTCTTATGACTCTTACAGGAACTGCGAAAAGATGGTACAATAAACTCCCTAACGAATGCAAAGAAGCATAGGGTAAATTAAGAAAAGAATTCTTTCAACAATTTTGCCCTCCTTCGAAAATGGCTAAACTTCTCAGTAAGATCCATCAATTCGTTCAAGAAGGTGAAGAGACGCTTTACCAAGCATGGGAAAGATTCAATGAGCTACTTTATCGATGTCCCACTCATGACTTGAACAAACATCAAATCGTCTATGTCTTCTACAGGGGAATTAATGCACTAACACGTGAATTACTCGATTCTCCGAGACCTATTCCTAGCATGACCCCTGACCAAGCTTTGGAGTTTATTCAACCGATTTCTAAACATTGCTATAAATGGCATATGGAGACAGGGTATGGACCAAGGGATAATTTTGATCATAAGGTAATGAAAACATTGACGAAGCAAGAATATAATTATGGTGAAATTTTCGAAAAGCGAAGGCTAGAAAGGGCAAATGAAATTGAAGCCTATAGGGTAGAGAAGGTTAAGAGTGTATTTGGGACCAAGACTAGAAACAGCTTAGAAAAAAGGATCCTTGACCATATTAAGAAATCTAAGGAACGTGATGAGAGAATCGAAAAAATGATCAAAACATTCATGGAAAACACAGTTTCTTCTCTCAAGACTCATGAAGACCGCATAAAGGGTTTAGAGAAGAGTATGAATTCATGTTCAAAAGCCATAGCAGATTACCTCGCTGCACGTGAAGAAGAAGTTGTCCACACAGTTGAAACAATCTTTGAGGAGCCCACTACCTTTTTGGAGAAGGTTAAACGAAGAATCAGCAAGGAGAAACTCTTGCTTCTGGACGTTGGAGCCCTCCCAGTAAACGTTCCTCTTGTTAATTCCATTAAGACTGGTCCTAACAATATTTTGCAGGATTTAAGCAACGATTCCGATGAGACAGTTCAACTTAATGAGAGATGTTCAGCAGTTTTAAGAAATGAACTACCGCAAAAGGAAAAAGATCCCATTTGTTTCACTCTCCCTTGCTTGATCGGGAGTCTCAATATGTGTAACGCCCTAGCTGATCTTGGAGCGAGCATAAGCATAATGCCTCGTTTAATATTCCTACGTATGGGTATCGGAGACCTTAAGCCAACCAAAATGAAGATTGAAATGGCCGATCAATCGATGCAATCACCCTTGGGAATCGTTTAGAAAGTGTTGGTGAAAATAAAGAAATTTTTCTTCCCAGTTGATTTCGTGATTCTGTATATTCCTGAAGACAACATAATACCTATTATTTTAGGAAGACCTATGCTTGCTACTGCTCATGCAAAGGTGGATGTCTTTGCCCGAAAATTAACTCTCGAGGCTAACGAGGAAATTGACACATTTAGGCCTAATGAACTTCTATCCACCCCTCAAAAAGTTTGTGCAATTGACCCTATTGGTGACTTTGGTGATGCATTAGAGGATTTTCTTAGTGACTCCCCGAAAGCTCCTACAAATCTTGGCGAGATTGCTTCAAGGAAGGATTTCGATGTGTTCGTAAATTTGAAGAAGAAGACTTAGGAGTCAGTGCTGATGATTTCTCTAGCGACATCGAAATGGTCCATTGGAACAACAACTCTTAAAAAAAATTCTAACCAACCCAAGTTTTACGAGATGGGAGCTCGAATCCATCATAGAAACCCTCATTATCTGAAAATTTCATGCAAAATTGAGTTAATTGATTTCCATCCATTCATCGACACAGATTCCCTAGTTAACATCATTTCTAAGGAATGCTACAACCAGGTTATGAAAAAAGAACTTGAATATAGAGGAAACAATTTCCTAGGTATTGCAACAAACATCAGTGTCTTTTTTGGGACTCACTCATTTCCGGTCGACTTTGTGGTTTTGGATGACGTTAGCGAGTTCATATAAGATGGCCTAACTGGGTACTTTTCGGGAAACCATTTAAAGAACTATCTGGGCTACACAAAGATGAGAAAGAAGGGCTGGTATGGTTAAAGATTGGCGAAGATAAAAAGGTTTTTAAAATGCCACGGACTGTTACAAATTTTAAAAAATGAACAAAGAGGCAGTTGAGCCATGCTCAATCACTACTCGACATTAGTGACGAAGATAAGGCTAAAGGTATTGACCACCCTTACCAGAAGATCAAGAATTTTTACTTGGGATGTTTAGAGCTAGGGACGGACTACAAACGGGATGAGAATCTGATCAATTGGATCCAACGTGGAGATTGCCATACCACGAAATGACCAACAAGCACTTCTAGCCCCAAGGCTCTGAGTCTAACTTAAAGACTCATAAATAAAGAAAAGTGCTCTTTCGGAAGACAACCTGAATTATCCCTTTCTTTTGTCTTATTCCCATTTCTGTTGGGTTTTGTATTTTTAACCATTTTTGCAGGAAACGAAGAAAAGTTGTTGCTGCAGCATGCTGATCTGACCAGAGTTACGGCGTAACTCATTCTCATGGTTACGCCATAACAGGCCTTTTTGCAGTAGAACTTCAGAAGCATTACCAATTACGGCGTAATACCATTCAGTGGTTACGCCGTAGCTACACTTTTGCATCATATGCCAGGTTTTGCCTAATTACGGCGTAACTCCTTCTGGATTTACGACGTAACTATCCTCTGCATTACTTCTTTCATTTTAAACACAATAACCTTGTATTAGTCTTTTAAATGAACTTTGTGGGTATGTTCCCTGTAAGCCCTCACGAGACTACACTCGTCTACTTGGGACACCAAGTGGTTTAAAAGGCTTGTTGCATGCGCTAAATGCAACCGTGAATCCTATGAAAGTGAGTTAGGTTTATTTTTCATTTTTCATTTTTTTCTTTTTAGAATTATGCTAGTCGGTAATGTGATTTCAGGGATTGAAGTTTGCTCGTAGATGCTTATGCGAAGGCACGACTCTTTTTCGTAGGGCCTTCTTTCTTTTTGAAGCAAATTACAGGGAAGTTCTCGCTCTAATTCTACTTTTCTCTTCACCTTTATTTAACGCTTAATACAAACGGGACTTTGTACAATTCAAGTGGGGGACGGGAGTAGAATTGTCTCTTGAACTTTATTTAGCCCCCGTTTTTCTAGTTTATTTTAAAAAATTATGCCATTTTTAAAATTTTTACATATGTTTCTTAACCTAACTAGATTAGACCTTAGCCGAGCACATATAACCCTTGATATTATATGGTGAGATTAGCCTTATCCGTTTCCAAAATTTTACCCCAAATCCACCAAATTATTTGTTAGGACCGGAAAAACTAGTAATTTATGTGGTTCGGGAGGTCTAGGTTGATCAAACATGATGAGATGAATCATTATTCTAGAGAGAGAAAGTAGTGAGAGGGTGGAGAAAAACACAAAGTATTATTGATATGATAAATGAAGCACAAACCTCTTGAATTCCCACACCCCTCATGGAGAGTCATGAGGGGTATTTATAGGCTCTAACCACTACAACTTTGCCACTTAAACGATATTAGTCCCTGCGGGAAAAGTATACTACGAATCTAGTCCATTTCACTAGTGTGACGTTATCTTTATAAAAAAAGGGAGGCTAACAATCTCCCACCAAGATATCGTCACAATTGAATGGTTACAATGAGACCTATAAATACATAAACAAAGTAAATTACTATAGTAATAAACTATGTTGACGTTATTGAAGCACAGAGTCTCTGTAGACTAGATACTGAGGCAAACTTGAAGTTCTATCTTCTGACAATCTTAGCATTTAATCTTTGGCGCTGACGACACAAATACTTGTAGCTCTGAACTTCAACTGTAACGGTCTAGTTAGGTTATTACTCCCTCCTAACTAGTGAGCCTTTTTCTTTCTTATGCTCCCTCCTGAATCGACAACTCTCTTTCTTAAAATCTCGTTAGTCTTCTAACACGCAGCAGAAAAGATAGACTCTTGATAGTAGCACAATGGTTGTCATTCATCATAACAACATAACTCACTTAGTATTGCATCCAAGTTGGTAAAAGCCCCGATGTACACATACTACTTCTCCTTCTTCGGTATTATGCATAATTCCCTTCGTCAATCGAATCACGAAAGATGAAACACCAACTTCTCCCTCCTGATGGTTGCGAGCTATCGGAATCATCATAATGTTGCGTACATGCCGTAGATTACCTTTTTCTTGATGCAATATTAAAGCCTTAGTTTGAGCAAAATTCCGTGAGAATATGTCACAAAACTATACTCTCAATACACTTCTCTCAAATCAACCTGAAATCGAACCTCCTTTGAATTCATCGGCTAATTGTAATGACCACTTATGGAGATAACCCGATAGGACAAACTTGAAAAGGAAGTAAACATCCCAACTTTGTGACTTACTGCTTGTTCTAAATTTTTGAACAATCCACAACGCCGTGTGACACTGAGTACTACAACGTAACTCCTTAAAGTGATAGTTATACACTGTGAGCACTACAACGTAACTCCTTACATCAGTTATAACCAGATTGTCAATTCATAATCACTTAAAGTAATAGATATGCCCCCAACAAGTTATCTTAAGACATGCAACCAGCCAACCAACGTCTCAATGATAAGGAAGATCACCCGTGAAATGTTACTTCAATTCCTTGTAAGTAATACCGTACAAAAACCCCGTAATCATTTTTTGTTCAATAATTCGTTCAAGCCATGAATCTGTATCCTCCATGAAAATTTTTATGTCCAAAATACCGCTCAGTTTTCAAAATTTTGTTATCCAATATTTTAAATGAAAATATTTGAATAACAAATATTCGTGTATATGTCCATTGTATTTTAACACAAGCTCAGCTATACTGGATCCATTAGTCCAGTCCGAATTGAAGAGATCAAACTAGCACAACCCATGATACTTCGGATAAAGCCCATTCCATAATAGATCCAGATAAGGGATATAAACAAGTGCATACCCTAATATCTCTCATATGGTTAACCTAACACACACTTATAATAGATAAGCGCCTACAATCAAATCAATGTAAATCCTCTCTCCCTTCTTCAAACGCAGTCACCCAATTTTTACTGGATCTCAAATCCCACGCATCGTTTTCTAAAGAACCCACAAATAATTAATATATGTTTCCTCCTTGATAAACTGAATATCACCATTTCATTTATCACACACCCACGAGTTAAGAACAACAATGTTTCGTCTTCAAGATCTTTCAAGAAGGTCTTGGGTAGGTGTGGATGTTATGTATGTTTTCAGTTTATTGTTGATTCTCGATTCATGTATAACACGAATGAAAGAAACGGGTATAACGCTTATGTTATAATATGTTCTTTTAAGTTTGTATATTGAGAGCTTCTAAAGAAACTATGATGATGATGGTTCATCAAAAAAATCTTATAAAGATTAGACAAAAACGAACCAGATCTTAGATGAATTAGAATGATTACGTTTTGATTTTGTTTGAAGTGAGTTGGAGATGGGTTAGAGATATTTGATGTAGATGTAGTTGAGATGATATAGATATGCTCTTTTCCATTCATTATGTTATCTTTTCTTGGACCAGTGATGTATTATAGACTGTGGTCGAATGGTATTTGGTACATGGTATATGTGATGTGGTCAAGGTCAACAAGTCTCTTTCTTTTTTAAACAAATTGCTTCAAGGTTGAGTCAAAACGCTTTCATTCTTATAGGTCAAAACGCATAAAGTTTGTATCAAACCGCATGTTTTGACAAACCGCATGTCATTCAAAGCGAGTTGGTCAAAACGCAGCTCTATTTTAACAAACCGCATAGATGAATATGACAAAATGCATTTTGACACAAGCAGTCAAAACGCATAAACTGGGTCAAATCGCACTTGACAGATCTGAGTTTTCTCTCTCATTAAAATGCATCCAAGAATTTACCCTTACAAACCCAGAAAACCTGTATATAAAAGCTTTTCAATCTAGACCCGTTTTGACCACTGTTGACCACAAGAATACGAAGTGTTGACCACCAAATCTATTCACAGAAATGGTAACAAAAAGTCACAAAGAATATGAAGTAGCAGTAGTAGATATTATTTGGACATAGAGGACACCAAATAAACAGCTACTGAAACTGAATAGAAATCCGTGTACAATACTATACTTTTTGACCATTGGATACAATAAAAATGTATAAACTGTTATTATCATTAAAAGATAGGAAAAAATCCGTATTAAAAAAATGATAAAAACGGCTTAACATATGATAATCGAAACCACACAAATCAACACAACAAACACAACCTGGATCCTTATACCAATTGTTAGGACCGGAAAACTAGTAATTTATGTGGTTCGGGAGGTCTAGGTTGATCAAGCATGATGAGATGAATCATTGTTCTAGAGAGAGAAAGTAGTGAGAGGGTGGAGAAAAACACAAAGTATTATTGATATGATATATGAAGCACAAACCTCTTGAATTCCCACACCCCTCATGGAGAGTCATGAGGGGTATTTATAGGCTCTAACCACTACAACTTTGCCACTTAAACGATACTAGTCCCTGCAGGCAAAGTATACTACAAATCTAGTCCATTTCACTAGTGTGACGTTATCTTTATAAAAAAGCAAGGCTAACATTATGAGTGTGCCGGTAGCTTGTAAACTATAGAACTTGGCCTTTACATCATTTCGAGACCATAGACGAGGTATGTTGAGTTAGCTCGATGTATTTGGACTTCTCAGCTTAAGAAGGCAGTATTATAGGATTATCACCCAAATAGCCTACCATTGTGTGTCTATCGATTAGTCACCTCGACTTCTCGACCCCCACGTGAAACCCTTTTGTTGCACTCACCTTTAGTGCAAGATACCCCTAGATACACCCATCTGAGCCATTCCTTTCATTTTGTTAACCCAATATATTGTTTCGTTACACCTATTCACCTTAGCCTACCCTGTAGTCTTTATTTGTGATTGGGAAGTCATCATTTGCCTAAGTTCAAGGTTCAACTGGAAAGGTTTGGGAATCACGCTTTCGTCGACAACATATTCATAAAGATCATTGAAGACCCCCCGAATTCCCATTGTTCATCTCAAGTGGGGGGATATTATGTTTATTATTATGTTTATGATTCAAAAAATATTATGTTGTTGTTATTCAGTTGATTATAAAGTGCGATGTTATAAGCACTAAGTTATGAGCTTAATATAGATTTAGTATCGAGAAGGCCACCTCGGTCACATTTGAAGATTGGAGTTGGTAATTGCACCAACAGTTGGAGAAAAGGTAGTGTGCCCATCATGACGTCCTCTAATGACACATCTACCTAGTATATCATGATCCGGTTTCTTAACTTCGAAACTTGAACTTTGGGCAGACGGTAAGTGGTGATGACTTAGTTATGGATTTAGACTATTTGCTTGATTTTTATTTTACACCATTTATATATCCCATGTCTTATCCAACCCTTTAGTCATGAAGCACGTCTAGGTGATGCAGCGAGCAATCTTTGGTGTCTTGGCCATGGATTTGGTCATGTATCATTGATTTTTTCCACTTCGTCGTGACATGTTAGTAATGACAAATCACCTTTAACCGTTGTCGTGTCTACCCATATTGCCTTCGAGAATTGTTTTGTCCTTAACTCTAGTGGTGGAGATTTGTGTAACCGCCAAGCTTATGATAGAATACATGTTATGACTGTGTGATTGAGTGATCACCCCAAAATTGACACTTAGAATAGCTGAGAGATTTGAGTGTTCCATTCCCATTTCGTGAGGTGTTTGGCTTTGTTTTATTCTAGCATAAGGGATTTGTAAACTTATATTTTCCAGGTAATGGGAGATATCTTTTTGGGAATCTATCTTATAAGGTCTACTTGAGGGCAAGTAGAGTTCAAGTGGGGGGGATATTTGATAACATCAAATTATCCTAAATATTAAGTGTCAATTTCCCCCGATAATGCTTGTAATTTATATCATTTATATGGATTTACGCTTGTTTTCCATTATATTTCACTTTTAGGTAAATTACGAGCATTCGAGCTAAAAAGACGCGGATTTGGAGAGTTTATTGAAGATTTATCATAGTATGCTCACTTTGAAGAAGTTACGGCGTAACTCCTCTCTCACATTACGCCGTAACTAAAGCGTGGCTCAAAAAACCAACTTAACAGAAGATTACGGCGTAACTCTATCCAAGATTACGACGTAACCATATTAGGTCAAATGAGGTTCCGCGCCGCTACTAATTACGCCGTAATTCATGCAACAACTACGGCGTAACCAAGATTTATTGAAGATACGGCGTAACTCCTTCCAGAGGTTACGCCGTAACCAGCATTATTAGTGCAAAATACGAAGAATTGTATGTTATGGCGTAACTCTTTTAATAGTTACGCCGTAACCAGATCTGGCCTATAAATACCTCATGATTTCTAGCATTTCAAATCATTCCATTTCACACGCAACATTCAGAGAACGTGAGAAGAAGTCGAAGGCAGATCTAGAGGAGCATACGGAGCTATCTCCAAGGGAGAAATCACTCCCCTACGATAAGCATTAGCTTTTTATCTTTTCTTTACTTTTAATTCATGTATTTTGTAACATTAAACATTGAATTGATTGGTATGGTTAATATGAGCGGCTAAGCACCTCTTGGTGTTGGCCTAGTTATGATTCCTTAATTGTTTTGTTTACGTTTACATTGCTTTCGTATAATTATTTCTATATTTATATTTTACGATCTTCTAATGTTTTGTCGATAACAAATGTAAAATCATTTTAACGAAACAAATACAATACGTAAATGAGTTGAGCCAATAGTTTACTAACACACTTACGTTTTCACATAAAACACTAAACAAGTAATAGTGATTTTATGATTGAATAATACATATGTACAACAATTAGAGTTTACATATTGGGTAGATATATACATAATTAGTATGTATTATAATGGGTAATATAATGGGTAGAAATTTAAGTATTTGACCCATTGACCAAATACATTAAATGTAGTTGGGTATAACCCAAAGTCCATGACCCATACCCATGGAGCATAACCCATAACCCATTGCATGACATCATGCATAAGTCATGAATGGGTATTATCCATGACCCATTGATTTAACCCATGACCCATGGACTATATGCATCTAGATACATTGTATCTACTTGGATACCTATGGTCCAAAGTCTAGGACCTATGACCCATAACCCATGACCCATGACCCAAAACCCATGGGCAAAGAGGAGTGTCCCACGGTTCCCCCAATTTACACTGGACAGATCCCTCAACTACTCAAGCAAGGGATCCGTGGGATCCGTGGAACAGTAGACTATTTTGTTCTATAAATAGTGAGTCATTTCTTCATTTTGGGTGGTCACTCCCACACATACTTTCTCCTAGTATTGTAAACCCTCTAACCTCAGATCCTAAGGATCTCTCTATGTAGTTTGTGTTTTGTTTTTGTGTGATTCTCTAGGTTCCTCTTAAAGGCGAGATCACCACCTCTTGAAGTCGAGCAAGCTCGAGTCCATGAGTTGTCATGCTTCGTCATCATCAAGACTACTGAGGTTCTCTTGTTGATAGTTCTTTCTTCCTCCCTAGAAATGTTGTGTCAAAGGCATTAGTGAAGGATACCGAAAGAGTCAAGGCGAAGGCATTAGTGAAAGGTGCTTAACGTCCGTGTCAAAGGCATTAGTGAAGGATGCCAAAAGAGTCAAGACGAAGGCATTAGTGAAAGGTTCCGAACGCCCATGTTAAAGGCATTAGTGAAGGGTGCCTAGAAGTCAAGTTAAGAGGCATTAGTGAAAGATGTCAAGGGTGTACAATCGATGAGGTGCATCGATGTACAAATAGAGATAGATTATGTCCAGGGATATTGACATCCCTGATGATGTCATAATAAGGAGTGGGTCTCCTTTGGGATAGATGTTATGTAGTGTTGGGTAGTAGTTCCTCCTTTGTAATGGAACTCGGTATCTAGCCTTGTACCAAATAAAGTGTAGGCGACGTTGTGAAGGCTTCTCCGCCATAAGGAATTGTGTTGTGTAGTGATTACGAACTCTCGAGTAGGTGACTCGGGGAGTGAAGTAGGGCAAGGAAGGTGTCCTTGTAGCCGAACCACTATAAACACTCGTGTCGTGGTTATGTGTTTCTTACTCTTTATCTTTCCATTACACATTTACATATCT
This sequence comes from Chrysanthemum seticuspe, assembly GCA_019973895.1. Lineage (NCBI taxonomy): Eukaryota > Viridiplantae > Streptophyta > Magnoliopsida > Asterales > Asteraceae > Chrysanthemum > Chrysanthemum seticuspe. The sequence goes on along the minus strand of BPTQ01000007.1, from coordinate 321,794,876 downwards.
ATCTATCAATGTCCAACATACATATCTAAATAGATTGACATAAGTCGATCTAAATATTTTAAAACAAAGATTTAATCGGTAAAACTATTCAACCCCCATTCTAGTTTTTCCACAAAATAGTAACATAATTGTTAACCATAGCGTCATTAATATTATTACTTAAACATTTGATTACAATTGTATGCTACATTGATTATAATATAGTATACAATTATGTTTCTGAAGCTAATTGAAAAAGTCACCTAATTGGTCATTTTTCATGAGAAATATTTCTGAAGCTGAAACAAGAGAGTTGGCATACTGGGCAGCCACAATAGATTTTACAATATGGAACTGAGCAATACGAATTGCAAGTATTTAAGCTGAACATTAGTATTTTTATTTGATTGTCATTAATGTGTTTATGGTTTGTAGCTTTGCTCAAGTCGTAGTTCATACAACACATGACAATCGAGTTTGTAGATGAGTAGCTTGTTGCAACTCTGTTAACTTAGTACGATAACTTTAAACGTATTTTTGTTATTATGGAAGCTTTTGTTTTTTAATAGAGTAAATTGCATTTTTGGTCCCTAAGGTATGGCCAAATTGCAGGTTTCGTCCCTAACGTTTCGAAAGTGCAGCGATAGTCCCTATTTTGAAGGTTTTGCTGCATGTTTTGGTCCCTAATCTGCAATTTAAGGACCAAACATGCAACGGAAAATTCAAACTTTTAGGGACCAAATCTGCAATTTAGGGACCAAACATGTAACAAAACATTCGAAATGGGGACTACTGCTGCACTTTCAAAACATTAGGGACGAAACTTGCAATTTGGCCATATTGATAACATCAAATAATCCTGATATTCTAAGCGTTAATTTCCCCCTTTATCATCACATTATGATTAAAATGCTAGTAGAAACATCCTTATTCCTTATTATTTCATTTCAGGATCTATTTCATGCAAGGAAGCGATAAATGGACATTTCTAAGCCCAAGGATGATTTTTCTCTCAACTACGGCGTAACCAAGTGATGAAGCTACGCCGTAATCAAAGTTATGAAGAATACGGCGTAACAATGGAGTATAGTTACGCCGTAACAAAACCACTGAATATGAAGCACCAACTTTACAAAGGATACGGCGTAACCCTCTGCTCAGGTTATGTCGTAATAGCAGATAAACATCAACTTTACAAAGGATACGGTGTAACCCTCAACTCAGGTTACGCCGTAACAGCCGATAAGCATCTGATTTACAAAGACTACGATGTAAACCTCAGCTCAGGTTACGCCGTAACCATGGATAAGTACAAGATTTTGAAGAGTTACAGCATAACTAATTAATAAATGTTACGCCGTAACTGGTATCCGAGCCTATAAATAGACGAAGTTTTCATCAGTTATAGGCATCTCTCCTTTCCCAAACCTTTCTAGGGTTTGGGGAGATCAAACACAGAAGAAGAATCATGGTTTAAGAGTATGAATAACGAAGTTCTCGTCTACGATTTTCGTTGTATTCGAGTTTGAATTCCTTTTATATTGTTCTAGGGTTTATATTATGAATTCATGTTATTAATTTAAGTTTGCATTTATGTTATTGATCTTCTCTTTATTTCTTTATTGACATTTACTAGTCTTATCATAGATCGCTAGTCTTGGTAATATTATAAGCTTGTTAGTATCTAAAGGGTTGGGAGAATTGACCAACTGACCTTAGTCTAATAGGTTGCGAAGTATGGAAGGAATTGGCCATAGTACAACCACTCTTCATGTGCGAACTGACCAAATGATCACCTATCAAGTGGAGGTATTTAAGAGATTAGGGGAAATCTAAGTTCCTAACGGTCGGGTTTCCATAGACTATATCTAGTAGATTTGGCCCTTAATGACTGCTATTAGGTTACCGAATGATCCTGGGTGACCTGTTCATCTTGGTGAGGAATCTAAGAACCATAGGCCATGACGAATTGACCAAAGGAGTCTGGCGATAATTAACCACTATATTGAACCCTTATATTGAGAATCAATTCGTATTTTCATTCTTGTTAAGCTTTGCTTTTCTATCTCTTTATCCTAAATTCTTGTATCTGTGTGATTGGAATAATTATATCATATCAATGGATTATTAATATCATATCATTTCTAATCATCTTAGTTCTTTCAAGGTCACCTCTCTTGGGACGACTCTCGGATTTACCTAAGGCTTTACTTCATCTGATCGGGTTCTCTGCCCGTTAGTATGTGTTTATCCTAAGTTTGTCTAAGTTTTATAAATATTAAAAGCAGGATAAAATAGCACATCACATACCTTAGAGACCAAAAATGCAATTTACTCTTTTTAATATATGCATTCCTGTAATTGCTTAGTCTTCATTGTGTATTATGATTTTGTATGATTTTCAGAAATTTAAAATTGTTGTCGATATAAACATAACGTAAATAAATGACATCTCATACTTCCCCGTTGACAAACATCTCACCGTAAAGCGCAGATTAAAAACCTCGTTTTAAGTCGAATAAAGTCATGAACGTATACAAATATGTTTTTGTTTTGAAAGGCAACAAAATATATAGAACCCCAAAAGAGAAAAACACAAAACAAGGCATCTCTCCTCAATCAAGCAAGATAATTAAAAGAGGAAGACACCCAAGAAAAACTACAACCAAATAAATGTTGACAACTTTTCTCACAAAACTAATGAAACTAACTATCTTTTACTTTGATCAATACTCACAGCAACAAATTGCAAGTTCAATGCAAGATAAATGGCCAGGCCCACAAAGAGAATAAAATCTCCAATGAACATGGACCATGAGACCATCTAAGATGCACAACCAAACACACGAGAACATCCAATGAAATTTGCAGCAGATACCAATTATACAGACACATCAAATCAGAAGAAACTGAGCAGCAGACTCCACATATACAGATGCAATCCGACCACTCAGTACCAAATTGTCCGCCAACACCAAAGAACTTTTGCACCTGAGATGAACAATGCGCTGACCACACTGTTACAGTAGACGAATACTTAAGGGATCCCATAGCCATTGTTGCCAATCTATCTCTTTAAATTTATTAGATCTTCGCACAATCCATTCGTAACTTTTTAATTGAATGTCTTGAACAATTTTATTAGTACTTGAAGCCTTGATACCAAACACGCGAGCATTTCTTTCTTTCCAAATGAAGTAGCCGGATGTCCAAATGACCGCTTGCCAAACACGAACAATTCTACTTGGAACATTAGCGTTTCTGTTTGATGAAAAGAATTCACCAATGGAGAAGGCGTTAACATGCCCCATCTTCCACCAACTAAAAATCCTATCCCAAACGCTCATAGAAAGATCAAAAGTGACCAAGCTATGGGCACATATTTCAACCGCATTAGAACAACTTGGACAAAGAACCGAATCCAAGTCAATACCTCTTTTGTCAAGCTCCTCACGAACCAGTGGTCTTCCTTTCAAAGCTCTCCACACAAAAATGTTTACCTTTTTTGGCACCAACTTGATCCAAATCGTTTCTTGAGCTCCACTTTCCACATGTAGACTATTTTCCTCGATCAATCCCGCTAATTCTTTGACCTTGAACTCCCCATTCTCGAATAATGTCCATCTCCAACTATCCCTACAATTATAAGAAACAACAACGTTTTGCAATACACTAACCAAATCATTTAACTCCTTACAAACTCTAGTCCTAATACTCCTCCCCCAATCCCACTCCCAATGCCACGACCCGTTCACCCAATGGCCTTTATCCCTCACACTACCCTCTTTCCCCCTATCTAGGTGAAACAACCTAGGAAAACTATCCCGTAGTCTTCTACCATCCACCCACGTATCCGACCAAAACATGATATCCCTCCCGTCCCCCAAAACTCCTCTACACGATGAAGTAAACCCTATCCCCAACCCATCCAACTCTTCTCCTACTTTTGCAATATCCCGCCATACCCCACACCCATAACCCCCTCCCACTACCCTATTATAATCTAACCCGCTACTACCCCCATGAATGCTTTTAATCACTCTAACCCATAAACACCCACCTTCCTTCCTAAACCTCCACCACCATTTGCCTAATAAAGATAAGTTTTTAGCCCGCAATGACCCGATTTGTTTAGACCCCCCACCCCATGTGATGCTAGTAACATATCCCATTTGACCCAAGAAACTTTTTTCTCTTCCCACACCCCGCCCCAAAAGAAATTTTTTCTAATTCTCTCAATTTGTTTTAACACACTCGAAGGCTCACGGAACATCTAAAAGTAATACAATGGCAAGCTACCTAGAACCGATTTAACCAACGTTAGACGCCCCCCGAACGACATCATTTTAGCTTTCCAATCGGCCAACCGATTCTTGAATTTCTCTATTACAAGATTCCATGCATTTGCCTCATGTTCTCATTGATCGGTAACCCCAAGTACGTAAAAGGAAAATCTCCGACACCACAATCCATATACCCCGACATATCCATCAACTCCACCTCATTGACCCCGATACCATACAACTTACTTTTGTTGTAGTTAACCCGCAATCCGGATACCTCCTCTAAACACTTTAAAATTGCGCATAAGAGACTTAGCATTTTCTTTATTCCATTCACCAAAAAATATAGTGTCATCGGCATATTTTAGGTGGGATAATGTGACGTTATCCACGCCTACCTTAAGCCCTTGAAAAATGCCCTTTTCCAATGCTTCATTGACAATTGCATTCAAACCCTCCGCCACCAGAATAAATAGAAAAGGTGATAACGGATCACCTTGTCTAACCCCCCTCTCTAAACCAAACTCTTCCATTGGGGAGCCATTCACAAGAATAGAAACACATGAGGAATGAAGATACACTTCTACCCATTTGCGCCATTTAGCCCCGAACCCCATTCTATTCATTATATTTGTGAAAAACTTCCAATTAATGCTATCGTACGCCTTTTCGAAATCCACCTTAAAAATAAGTCCCTTTTTTCTCGACTTTTTCAAAAAATCCATCGCCTCATTAGCTATCAAGACACCATCAAGTATATATCTCCCTTTTATAAACGCATTTTGAACTTCCCCCACCACACTTCCCACCACCCGTTTAACCCTCTCCGCTAACAATTTTGCAATAATTTTATAGTAACAACCAATGAGGCTAATAGGCCGAAAATCTCCAAGACCAATTGGATCCAACACTTTAGGAATAATAGTGATAAAGGATGAATTACACCCCTTCGAAATCTCCATATTTTCCCAAAACCATCTAATCGCCCTCATCAAATCTGACTTAATAACCTCCTACATTTTCTTAATAAACTTGAAATTAAATCCATCAGGCCCTAGGGCCTTATCACCACCGCATGCACTAATTGCTTCCCATACCTCTTTCTCGCAGAATTCTCTCTCCAAAGATCTCGCCTCGTCCTCTGATATCTTTTATATCCTATCGCAACAAAAGATTGGATGAGTCGCTCTCCCTTCAGCAAACAAGGATTTATAAAATCTTAAAGTTTTATCCACGATTTAAACTAGGGGTGTCCATGGTACTAGAACTGTGACAACTGGCAATTTAGGGAGTCTATTTTAGGTAACCGCATTACGTTAAATTAAACTGAGATTTGCCTTTAACACAATTTTATAAACCGTGACTTGATTTTATATCGTCGATTGGTTTTTACGGTTTATTTCATTATTAAATGAGTTATCGTATGCGTTTTAACTCTATTTGGTAGGCACTATTCGATTCGGCACTAGAAAAGCCTAAAACAAGAGTTATTGTAACTTTTAGACCGTAACTCGAAAATTGACAAACGAATAGTCAAAACTCGTGGAAAAACGTAAGTAACGATGTTGGAAAGTTAAATAAATGTCAAGGGACACTCGGGGGACGATATGTGAGCTCGGGAATGGGTAAACGAGATAGATACAAAAAGTTACAACCCGAACCCTCCTCTTTTGCTTGACCTGCCGCCCCCTCCTCCTAAATAATTATTTTTGAGGTCCCTAGTGGCCTAGTATAAATATCCCACCCAACCCCTCATTTGATACTTTCTATTCTCTCTCTAGAAAACACACACTAAACATTTCTCTCTCTTGATTCTCTCTCTAAAAACCCTAGCCGCCCACTCATATAATCCGGCCACTATTCCGGCCATTTTCCGGCCACCACCGGCGAGTGAACATACACCTCCACCACCAAAAGATAGATCTCTTTCTCCTCTTTCCAACCATATATCATACACTCAATTTGGACTTCATTAACACCTCCAAATTCAAGAATTAAGATTCGTACTTTTAGGGTTTTCTAAATATTTCAAAGGGCTTTTGCAATTGGTGATTAGAGAAGGTAAATAGAACATGTTTTGAGCTTGATTGGGTGATAAAAACCCACGAATTGAAAATTAGGGTTTCGACCTAATTTTTATATTTGGGGCTTTTGGGTGGAACATGAAATTAAAGCTAATTAGTGCTAAAATAAACAAGTAATTAGTGTTTGGTACATGCGTGGTGCATTAATTTGATGGGTTTTGCATTTTAGGGTTTAGTTGAATGTTCTTGGTTGATGATAGTTGATGGGTTTTGTGTTTAGATAGTGTTTGAAGCTTGAATGATTGGATTTGAGTGTTGTAGAATTGATTTGGTGATGTTTGGTTGAGACTTATGGGGCGTACGCACCAAAGAACCCACGATAGGGTCTTGGTTGGTGTCGTATGTGGCCAATGTTGGTCATGGGTTCGAGTCGGATCGATTTGGTAGCTTATTGATTGGTTTAGTTGAGGTTTGGATGAGACGCGTGGAGCCAAAAAGCCTTTAGAAGCTTGTTTGGTTCACGTGGTCTTGATCGCGACCGTGTCATGACCATTAGGGTCATAACATTGGTTTCGAGTATAATTGGTTGATTGATTGGTTGGCGAGATTGTTTTGAGTTAATTTGGGATTGAATTGCGACGTTATGACTTTTAATTATGGACTTGATATATATATTGTGACTTTGAGCTACGTCGGCGTCACTTTGACTTTTTAGTCAATAGTTGACTCCGACAAAGCCGTAACATGGACTTTAGTATAATTTGGACGATTGATTGATTAAAAGCCGAGAAGTTATGACTCGTGCTTGTGGACTCGAAATGAATAACGATATGAGATTTATATTGGAATTTGACAAAATATATTTATATATGGAAATGCTAATAAAACTATGAAATATAAATAATAATGAGCTTTTGTACCAAAAATATCAATAGCAAGATTTATCTTGTTATTTACTAGTTTTAAATGAAACTAACGACTAAATTGGAGAGGTTTTGTAATAAATAAATAGTTAACGTTTCGAGTACACGTTTATCAATAAATGTCAATTGTGGACATTTAATGTTTGATAAGTAATTATTTATTTGCGTTATGTGTGCATGGGTTACGGATAACCTAACGTTAATATTGTTGATCCGCGTGGGTAGCGGACTTATTGGGTTGACGAATCTAATAAGAGGCCGCTAGGTACGTTGGGTAACCTTATTAATGGGCGACTTATACTTATGACTCTTTAAGGATACGATTGATTTATGGGATAATAAGCGACACGAATAAAAGAATGAGTTTATCGAGTTGACGAATTCGATAAGGTCTACTATTTATTCCGAAACTTATTGAACTATGGAGCTTATCGTTTAAAGGTCTCTTTGTGTCGCATTGAGTTATATATAGGTTGTTTGAGTGCATTCACGGCATCATATTGAGTCGATACACCCACACATGAGGATACCAAACACTAGGATTAAATGGTGAAACGAGACGTTTTTGGGAATAAAGGAATGAAATATATTGGGGTAGTTAACGTTGATTTTGAGGAATATGTATATTAAGTTGGTCTACATTAATAGGTTGTGCCGAGTCGATAGTTGCTGTGCTGTGATTTCTATTATCTTCTGCTAGTGATATTTGTGCGTTGATTGTACGTTGATTGCTTGAGGTGAGTTTCATAGCCCCACTTTTATATACGTTTTAACTACGTTTTGAACTATTTTGGGGTGAGAATCATGCTACTGTTTTTGGACCGTTAAAACTATTTGGATTTGCTTATATGCTGACTGAGTAGATAGATGTGCGATAGTTGTTGCCTTAGTCTAGGTTCTACCGTGCCTAACTAAGAATAGACTTCTATCACGACCTAGCACGGGGTTGGCAACTGTTCTAGAGGTTCTCACGACAGTGCTGGACTAGAGTCGCAGGGGCCCGAGTGAGTGATTATATGATTGGAGATCCGGGTAGGATCAGTGTGTGAAACGGTATTTGCCTATCTAGGTCATGCATAGCAAATCAACTCTTACAGGTCTACTATGAATTTTTTGAACTTAAACCTATGAACTCACCAGCGTAAGCTGACCTTTTAGCATGATTTCTCAGGTATTTGAGAGATGTTCGGATTACTTGATGTGTGGAAGCTTGGCATGGAGGCATGGTTCAAGGATCATTTTCTGACTCTGATAAACAATGGGGACCTATTTTGTTAAACTATGTTTTGGGCCTAAATTCATATCTTCAGATTAAATGTTTGAATATTTGATTTGGGATTGGTTTTAAATGGTTAAATGGTTATCTTTTATTTTACTTGTGTGCGATGCCGATCCAAAAAGTAACGCCCCGAAAACTTGATTAAGTCTTCCGCTGTACCGAGATTTGGGGGTGTTACGAGAACCGTCCCGAACCGAGAACCAAAAATAAGGAAAAAGTGGAACCAAGAACCGTCCTAAGTTTTTCGGTTCGGTTCCGGTACGGTACTCGGTTCCAGTACGGGAATTTTCGGTAATTCCCATGAGTACCAAAGTGTTAAAAAAATATGTTTGGATGGATGTGAATTTACAATACTCGATTCGTCGAACTTCGAAAGAAGTTGACAGCCTTAATATTATTCCACGACTTGACTTACAAACAAACAAAAAAACATATATCCGGTAATAGAAAACACATTATCCACGAAAATAATTGCAAACTCGTTGAGAATATTATATATCAATCATGGTGACTAGCTTACAATGACTTAAATGGTGACAATATATCATGCAGTAACGCCATAATTGTTAATTGTTTCTCGACTTTTATCATTAAGTTTAATGAATAACAAATACCAATAGTTAATTACAACTTCTTGTTAGTTATTACTGAGCAACACAAAATTGTTCGATATGCGGCTATGCGCATACTCAATATTTCAGTTTAGAAAACACTTACTTTTATATTGATGAATGATGTTTGAATCTTTGAATGGAATCAATTGATTAAAGGTTAAGGTTTATGGGTTTTTAGGTTTAGATATGGTTTTTTCTATTTTCTTAAAAGCCCGCATACTTGCATTGACACAATATCCAAAACAAACCCTATAAAATTACATATTTTCATAAAAGTCGGTTCTTTCGGGAAAGTACCAAAACCGGACGGTTTCGACCCGAACCGTCCCGAGAACCGAAATTTTGAAATTTTAAGAACCAAGAACCGTACCATTGTTCTAATATACGGTTTCGTTCCCGGTCAGTACCAGTATGATTCTTCGATTCTTTTGGTTTCTCGGTTTTTTTTGGACACCCCTAATTTAAACTAGTTTTTTATGAGAATAACTTAACGAACTACGTAGTAATTTTATTTAAGTATACATTACACATAACACATACCTCTACTCTATAGTCTAGACATACGAAAGATATATAAAATCATATTCGAGAAAAGAATATACCTGGTTTAAGAGAATAAAAAAAAATTATATTAAAAAGGACATGGAAAAAAGTTAAATGATTCTTATCCCTTAATTTTAGTACTGTAGTGTCCCGTTAAAACCAAACACCGCATATTTTTATAATCTCTTGGTTGGATGTATTAGAGAAAGGGAAAGATAATTATTACTTATGCTTGGTATAACTATTACCCAAAAAAGGTTAATGAAGCATTACCTTACAAATTAAGGGTTATGAAAATTAGAGGTAATATAATACTCATTAAATTCCTTAGCATTCTCTTTACCTTTCTCATTTTTATTCTTCTATTTGAACCAAACGCCCCCTCAATGTACCCTTACTATGCCCTCACTCTCACTCAAAGTAACAAGGTCACGTGACCCAAATCATTACTTATTAATTAACTACAATTAAATAACTAACGAAATTTGACGGCATTAAGATTAATTTAATTATTAATCCATAAAATATGTTTCTGAAAAGCAAAGAAGGATTACACGAGACTCACGTGATCATTTGACCTTCTCCGACCCCTCACACGTTCATTTGCCTCCAATTTACTCATAAATCCCCGTATTACCCTCCATTAGTTCATGTTGCTTTTTTAAGTTGTAGACAAATTTATGGGGATCACCAAGTTGATATAAGTAGAAGTCATTGCTATGATTTGCTTCACATTTATGCATGTTCGTAGTATCCAACAAAATAAGTGAGAAAATAGACAACAGGTTACACAAAATATTGTTCTAAGAAACCAGATATTTAAAGTGACAGGTATTGTGTGGCTCAAATTGATTTAAGTTAGTTTGTCATTTCAACATTACTTTAACAACTTATTTTTATCACTTATACATCAAAATATCATTTTTCTCATAACTTGAGTCAAAAAAGGCCCACTTACCATTTTATTTTATTTTTCATTTTTTCAAATAAATAAATTTCGTTCATTTAAATAAAAATACATTACATAAATTATTTAATATCAACTAATTACGCAATTAATTAAATAGATACGCATATTTAGAATAAATATATAAAGTTTCTAACTTACAAGAGTTAATATGCAACTTCTATATTTATAAAGGTTTAATATAAAAAGATACAAATAGTAGTTTTTTTTTTTTTTTTTTTTTTTCTCTCTCATAATCGCCTTTCCAAACTCGCAATACATTCTCCCACTCCATCTGGTTCATCTTCCACCATTTTAAACTTATTTTAAATAAAAGAAAAAAATACAACAAAAACACAACCCACGCCCGCCAATATAGTGGCTCAACAACTGGCGTAAGAGTGGGGGGGGGGGGGGGGTCGAAACCCTGACTCAACACTGGTGGCACCAAAATGTTTGCCACCTCGGATTGACGTGCATCATGAGCCACATTACTCATGGCTTTTAACGCACTCTTTTTGACATTATTAAAATTTTATGTGAATATAAGTTTTTGACACTGAAATAATGAGGCTACTGATGTTTCTAAAGATTTTTTATTGTCTAAACTTAGAATTTATAGCTATATAATTGTTTGAACAAGGTTGTAAATAGCGATGTATCATTTAGAGCTGCTTTAAAAATGAATTCTTTTTTTGTTACGTCGTTCTAACAAATAGTTAGAATCAAATTCATCAAACCATCTAAAGCTATGTTTAAAAATAATTTAAATGTACTCGAGTGTTACACATAATGCTGACGAATTTAGAGAAAAACATGATGGTGTAACAATACAAGTATGTTGGTTCATTGATGAAAATTTTATAATTTATGGTTTCAGTGCGAATAAATAGGATTAGATTCAAAACATCTTAAAAAAAATTGTAAAAAGTTGAAACGACTGTATATCTAAATAAAATATGAAAGAAACCATGATAATTTACAAATATATAACCAAATTAAAATCAAGAGCAATAGCATGTCTTAAAAAAATAATTC
>BPTQ01000007.1:321764015-321783147 GCA_019973895.1 Chrysanthemum seticuspe | reverse complement strand
AGCCTAAAACGTACGTTTAAATTAAAAATAACGTAAACGTACAAAATAAAAAAGTGAAATCTGAGAAATAAAAGTCCTAAAAATATGAAAAATACATTTTTACAAACCTAATGATATGAGAAAATTTTAAGAAAAAGAAAATTATTTTTACAACTATTTAATTAATTATTATTAATTAAAAACTATTTTAAACTATTTAATAATACTCTAAAATAAAAGAAAATACAAAATAAGGCTAGAAAAATAAAATTAAAACTTAGAAAAATCTAAAATATGATAAAACTAATTTTAAAACTGAAAAGATATTTTTTAGACTTTTTATATATTTATTATTAATTTAAAACTATTTAAAACTAATTAAAATGCTAGAAAATACAAATTTAACTAGGAAAAATCTAGAAAAATATTTTTTTCTCTTTTTATATTTATCTAAACCTATGAAAATTGAAAACTTATTTTTTTGAACCTTTTTCTAGTTTTTTATATTAAAAGCTATTTAAAAATGATTAAAAACTAATTTAAATTAGGAAAAATAGCAAAACAACTTGGAAAAATCTGAAAATTTCAGGAAAAGTCTAAATTAATACTAGGAATTTAAGAAAAATAGAAAAACAGGCACTTGTATGGTGAAATATGAAACTGCTTTGGAAGTGCTTATGGAAATAAGCACTTGATAAGCCAAAAGCTCACCAAAAGCTACCAAACTAATATACAGGCTATGATAAGCTAATTTAACCAAAATGCAATGAGTTTCAACAAACCAAACCCTCTGAATCACAAGCTAGATCAGATTTGATGTTTTTGATTTTGCTTAAGAACAGTAAAGGGGTACCAAGTTTGAGCCAATGCACAAGCTTCAATACAAGCTAAGACTGAAAAACACCAATTGGAATCTGTTATAGACCTGGTTGAGAGTATTTGTACCAAAAATTAGACTATGATGAGCTCTTATGAGCTCTGTACACAAGCTCCCATATCTGTGAAAATCTCAGTGCTCACTGAGTTAGTGGTGCAGGGCACTTTGGGCCTGTTTTGAGCTTTTGTAGAAGCTTATTCAGCAGACAAAAGCTAAAACCAGATAAAAGGACTTAAATACCACCTATTAAACTACATGTAAACAAAAATTCAGGCCTTGAAAAGCTTTAATGACACCTGTGTGACTGCTGATAGTTCTGCACAATTCCAATTTTTGACAAGATTTGACTTTTGAAAAATAGAGACACAGTTGACTTTTATGAAGTTGGGATCTAATTTTAAGACTGAGATTGTTATATTATGATGGAATGAAGCTGATACAACCTTTGTTTATGACTTTTAATCAAAAAATGAGGATTTGCTAAGCCAAAATCACAACAGTGGACAGTTAGACAAATTAAAGATCAATTTTGACTTTTTGATGTTGCAGACCCAAGTTAATGATAGGTTTGAGTATATAATGATCAAACAAACTTGAACAAGCAGAAGTTATGCACTGAACAAGACCTGAACACACTTAAGTCAGTAATTCCAAACACCCTCTTACACTACTAACTAAGATTCAAAACTAATCTAAACACTGAATTAACCCATGATACTGATCCAATTAAGTTTAAATACTATAAATACTACTAAATCAACAAATTTAGACTACTAAATACTGCACACCCAGAATATGCACATGAACTTAAAATTCACTTACCAAGGGTCCTTAACCACTATGGTTTGAAACAAGTTAAACAGAGAACAACTACCCTAAATATCAACCCATAGGCATCTGAATCAACCCATTTCCAACTGCATCACCCCTTTCCAACTGCATTTACCAATTTTTGCCCTTGTTTGACTTTTGTTGACCCGAATGTAAAATGAATTGGAACTTGATTATAAACTTATGAAAAGCTATAAAAAGCTTATCTAAGCTTATATAAACTGATAAACAAGCTTATTGAAGCTTGGGTTTATGAAATGGAATTTGGAATTTTAACAGTAAGCAAATAGAGATGAAATACCATGAAACTTGAAATTAATGCTTGAAACTTAATCAAACTGATAATATAACTTTAGTTTAGTAATTAAAAACAAAAGGTTACAGCTTTTTGAAGAAAACTAAGACATTATTATTAAAACGACATAAAAGTAAATTACAACTAAAAATTCTGCTCTTTTCTTCTTCTCTTTGCTTTCCTTTTATATCCCAGAGTCTTCTTCTCTCTCTTTTGATGAAATCCCACCAATTTCTTGACCCTTGGATTGCTCTGAACTCATCTTGACCTTTGAAATGATTTTGGCGCCAAAATTATTGTCTGCCCATTGGAGGTTGAGTGAGGGGGGGGGAAAGTGCATTTAATGAGGTTTGGAGGGTAGTTGTGGAGTGGGGAACAGGTTTGAGTGAAAATGGAGGAGGGGGGATGGGAGGTTCTGAGTTGCAGACCAAGTGGAGAAGGTGAGACTTTTGGCGGGTTTGAGATAATTGACCAGGTTTGACCAACAGTGGTTATTAATAGATGGGGTTCACAATTGAGTTTTGACAGGGGTCCAATATTGATGAAAGGGTCATAATGGGTTAAAAGGTTTTAAATATCAAGGACCTTTCATGTAATTTCTGAAAATGGAGGGACCTAAACTGCCACTCTTGCAAAGTTGTTCCAAGGGACCATAATTGACAATCTCAATAAGTACAAGGACCAAATTTGCCAATTTGCCATTTTCCAGGGGCCAATTCTGCCAATTTTTAAACTTGAAGGGCCATTTTTGTAATTTTCTCAAACTTTTCATATTTTTCACCAAAGGACTAAATTTGACAACTTTTGATTTTAAAAGGACCTTTGGTGACTTTACTTTTGAAATTATGTGCTCAGGGACTGTTTTTGACAACTTTTGATACTTGGGGGACTGAAACTGCAAATTTTGCAAACTTGATACATTTTTCATCTGATTTTGATATTTTTGAATTTGAAACACATAAAACACTGATTTGTGATATTTTGATCATTTTGATGTGTTTCTGAGTGTTTTCAGATGATTTTGCAGTTTATTTTGTATAAAAATGATGAGTATTTACACACTCATCACATGCATTTTGAAAAGCTTAAAAAATGAGATTTGCTAACAACTTTATATATATATATATATATATATATATATATATATATATAGAATCCGGATCGATTGAGAATGTTTTATTTTGAGAAGATTGAGAAGGTTTTCAAAAACGATAGATTTTTAACTTTGATTCATGTTTTTCAAGTGTAAAACTCACTTTAATGTGATTAAAATTCAAAATGTATAAAAAAAAATTGAATCAATGTTAAAAATATCTCGATTTTGCTATATATGTAGAATACTGAATCATCTGTACAAATTTAATGAATCATTATCATAACTCGATTTTAACAATGATTTGAGAATCAAATTTGTGATTTATAGATTCGATTCACCATAAAATGATATTTACTTGTGAATCAAATCAAAAACATGAATCAATTTGCTCAAACGAAGATTTCTCAATCTTCTCAAAATAAAAACCTTCTCAATGGAACCGGGGCCTGTATATATATATATATATATATATATATATATATATATATATATATATATATATATATATATAAGGGGCCTTTATTTTGAGAACCCTGTTAAGTGCGAGAACTGCGAGAACCCCATATGTACTCCTAGTAATGCATATTGTGCAACATATCAATGCAACATAGCGTTTTTGAATTATTAAACCTTTTTATTTAATCCAAAAGGGTATAATAGTAAAAGTTAATTTTATATTATTTTTTTAAATAAATAAATCTTATTTTTAAAATCATTCAATTTTTGGTTTTTTTTATTTTTTATTTTTTATTTTATTTTTTCGTTTTCTTTTTTTTTTTGTTTGCTTTTTTCTGAACATGCATGTTTTAAAACTGATTTAGTGCATATGTGTTTTTATGAATTAATTTTATTATTTTGGTTTTTGGAATAGGTTCTTCAACATACATGTTTTCAAATGAAAAGGTGCATGTGTTTTTAGATCATGTAAATTTATAACCAAGAACATAATGTTAAACACAAAATTCAATATAGATTGAAATACAATTAAAATACAATTTATAATATGAAGAAAGACATGAATATAATCTATCTTTACACCTATGCACTAACAATAATTAACGTAAACGGACATATGTACACAAAACATATGTGTTTGAAGTTTCTCATCATATTATTTTGAACATGTGTGCATGTCTTTCAAAAACATACATGCACGCCTTTCAAGAACATATATGTACTTCCCGTATGTGTGCACGCCTTCAAAGAACGTCACGCCCAGAAAAAATAATAGCCAAGATTAAATACTTTTAAAATAAAACTCAAGATAACATAACACACATGAACAAGCTTAAACTAACAAACACAAATAAACAGGAGAATTGTTTTTTGTGTATGCAAAACATATATAATCCAATCACAAAACATATATGTTTTATACGTAAACATATATGTGCACTTAACGACTTCATGATCTTCAACTTCAATGGCAATAAAAATTTCGAATAAAAATGACACCATTGACCTGTTTTAAAATAAAATCACTTGAAACACATATGCATGATCTTTTTATGCATCCAATAAATGACGTAAGAATACTATAATCACCGTTCCTAATTCCGGTAATTAACAAGTCTACACAAAAAGTTCCTATGTTTCTTTTAGGTAAAGTTTCAAACTAATACAAAGATTTTCAAACTAATACAAAGATTCTCGTCATTACTATTTATAGAGTAAATTACACCGTTCGTCCTTGTGGTTTGCGTTGACCGCAGGGTTTCGTCCTTTGACCCAAAAAATTGCACCGGTCGTCCTTAAGTGTGAAACGTTATGCGCCACTAGTCCTTTGACCAAAAACCGTTAAGTTTGACCGTTAAACTCCCTCATGTGACTTGCACATGAGGGTAAAATGACAGAAATACCCCTGCGTTATGTTACACCGCGCCCCTCTTCTTTGCAAAATTGACACAAACTACCCAGTAATATTGAATTGATTACAACAACAATATCAACCCCCCTCTTCCCCCCTCTCTCAAGAGTTTGTGTATTAAAACTGATTGTTTAAGTACTGCAAGGTAAAAATCACAATGATCGGTTTTTTATGTTCAGATAAACACAACTGCATACGAGTGGCAACAATACCCATTATCAATAAGTATTAAAAAAGCTTCTTTTTAATCATTTATCTATTAATTTCATGACTAATCAAATATCACCAAACAATCAAACATATCATCTACCTCATAGCATATGCTAAACTGTTTACAAGGTGTTTAAACTTTGAAGTGCATACAATTGATAACAAACTATTTCAGCATTTCCAGTTTATGTCACATTATGAAAAAATTGGTCAAAAACAAACAAACATTTCATACACCTTTCTAATAGTGAATGTCAAACACTCAAACTGTTCTCTCAAATTATTCCAAAATATCAGGTTAAAAAAAAAAAAAAAAAAAAAGATGCCTTCTTTTGTTCATGGAACTTTTTAACATCTACATATGTTACAGACTGTCCATGATCCAACGAACCAAACAGACCCTAATGGTCTTGGTTTCTCTCGGCTACAACAACAACAATATCAACCGGAACATCTTGGTCCCCGTTACCATCAACGAAAACAATAATAAACCAATCGGACCTCTAGGGGTCTCGGCTACCATCACAACGACAACAACAACCCCTGAATCATTCCAATATCTGTATATGTGACTCGGTGAGTCACCAACGAGTCAAAACTCGTTTCTCACCTTCTTTTCGGCCCGATCTACTCGTACCAAATCCAAAATAATAAAGAGGGTGGCGCGTGAGTGGTGGTTTAGGTGGCGGTGATGATGGTGGCGCGCGTGTTGTAGGTAGAATTGATGAGGAGAGCGAGGTTGGTGTTTTGGTGGTGGTGGTGATGCGTGACGCGCGGTGGTGATGGTGGTTTGGTGGTTGCCAGTCGGCGGCGCAAGAGAGGAGGAAGGAGAAAGTGTGTTTTTAGGGTTTGGTAAAATGGTAAAGTGTGTTTTTAGGGAGGGCGCCGGTCAAAGAAAGAAAAAGACTAATTTACCCTCATGTGCAAGTCACGTGATGGGTTTTTAACGGTCAAACTTAACGTCGTTTGGTCAAAGGACGAACGGTGCATAACGTTTCACACTTAAGGACGACCGGTGCAATTTTTTTGATCAAATGACGAAACCCTGCGGTCAACGCAAACCACAAGGATGAACGGTGTAATTTACTCCTATTTATATAAAGCATGGGTTGAAGAACTATTGCGAACATACCAGTTTCCTCTTTTTGTTTTGAATGTGATGACGTAGGCACTAATAATACAGGTTCATCGATTTCAATGTCATCTGCATTAATATGTAGAAAAATTCAACGTCAAACCATTATAACCCGCACTAGAAATAAGCCCATTGTTGACAATTCTGATGTATAGTTTAGAAGCTATATAAACCACTGTTCTAAAAGGCTCGCAAAGGCTTCGCAAAGGCCTCGCAAAGGCATGAGGCTTGGCCATGCCGCCACGCCGCCTTATGGCACACGTTTTTGTAAACTCGATATTTATGAGTTATAATATAAATATATAAATATTTTCATACTTTTTGACGCCTTATGCCACGCCTTATAAACGCAAAAGCTTCGCCTTAGCCGCAAAGGCATGAGGCTTGGTCATTGATTCCTCCCGAACCACCCCTCTTTTATTTCTCCGTCACTCTTGTGAACCGCGACAGATGATAAAAGGGCGACAGCCCGGGAGAGAATGCAAGTTTACCAAGGATTAAAATATCCTTGGATCGTTTATGTCCTGGTGAGGCGTGATATTCCACATACAATGACTTGTGAATGCTGAAATGATATAGAATGTACAAAAACAGGAATCTGATTGACTAACACTGAATGTGAATAGTAATAGCTCTGTCACAGCTACGTCAATAAAAACGTGCAATCAGAAACCTAAAAACGATTATAACTATAGTAGGGATTTGCATGTCTTAGCGACTTAAATGCAAATTAAAAGAGATTAAAAATAAAATCTATTAAATAAACGCTATCACTATATTTAAAGTGATGAACGTTTAAAACCTAAATCGTACGTTTAAATAATTACGTAAACGTAAAAACGTAAAATCTAAGAATTAAAAGATCTAAAAATATGAAAATAACATTTTTACAATCCTAATAATAAAAGAAAATTATTAGAAAAAGAAAATTATTTCTACAACTATTTATTTATTTATTATTAATTAAAAACTATTTAACTATTTAATAAATACTCTAAAATAGAAGAAAATACAAAATAAGGCTAGAAAAATAAACTTATGATTCTGAAAAATCTAAAATACTATAAAACTAATTTTAAAATTAAAAATATAATTTTCACACTTTATATCTAATTATTACTAATTAATAACTATTTAAAATACACTAAAATACTAGAAAATAGAAAATAAACTTGGAAAAATAAAATTTAAACTTTAAAAAAATCTAAAATAAGATAAAACTAATTTTAAAACAGAAAAGATATTTATTATACAATTATTCTATTTATTAATAATTATTAACTATTAAAAAGTATTAAAAACTAATATTTAATTATTAAAAATACTAAACAGTAAAAGAAAAATCTCAAACTTTTTACAAAATTCTAAAATAAATAAAAGAAGCTATGAAAAGTATAAAAATGGTAGCTTATGTACAAAAATAAGCTAATGGGCAATAAGCTCTTAAGTAAAAGCTATCACTTGAGCTTATAGTGGTTCTTTTTGGTATTTTCTTTTTCTGGAACTAAATAAGTACTAATATTAGACATGTTTACTGAAAATTGAACTCTACAAACTAAGAATAAGCAGATTCAGAGCTTATGAGTCCAACAGTAAGCTTTTGGCTTAACTGTTGGAGCTCAAACTCTTATTAAGCTTAAAATGAGCTATACAGTGAATGAAAAAGCTAGAGGATATTAAGTACAAGTATAATAGGTATATATGAACAAAAATAAGCACTGAGAAGTGCTTATAAGCATGAGCTTATGGTTTAGTCAGTTTAGCTTATTTGGCTAAACTTGGATGGAATTGAGGCTTAAATAAGCCTGATATAAGCTCCATACTAAAAAGTGAAAGAAACAAAATATGCAAACAAGTTATATTTACAAGTATAAACAAGCAAGTGCACTGAAATTGACTTATAAGCTCAAAATAAGCAAATAAGCTTCTTTCAGTACACTGCAGTTCCAAACAGCCTTTACTACTATTTGTATTGGCCATTTAAGCTGAGATTATAAGCTACAAATGGCAAATTAAGAATTGAGTTAGTAAGCTGAGTTGGATGGCTCTCTAAAATGCTAAAGCTCTCCCTGTGGGGATCACAAATGGGCTTATAAAGAGCTTATGAAGTTGCTATGAATACACTGAGTTCTTAACATACTCAGAAAGTGGACAAGTCTAGAAGCTAGTTGCATCCTGGCTTAATAAGCTACAACATGGAATATAAACATTGGATCATAGAGTATAGTGGATAAGCTTCACAAAAAACTAAACCACATAAGCTCTAGATCATTAATGAGCTTTTTAGAGGCTTGTAGGTAATGGTGTAAATGGACTGCATAAGCAGTCCATTGTTATGAATGAGCAAACATACAAACTCTCTAGGACTTATCTCATAAGCTAATAAATGCTCAACAAGCACTATACTAGAGACTATGGTAGCTTGGCTTTTTGAAAATCCAAAGCTCACAATATCCAGCTTAATGAGGAGCTTTCTAAGAGCTTTTAAAAACAACTCCAGTTCACTGTTTGCTTCAGTGAACTGAGTTTGGTGGGACAAAAAGTTTGTGGAGATTAAGGTGTCTAAATAAGCTACAAACTTAAAAGTGAGAATACAAATAACAAGTAAGCCATAAGGGCTACACAAAACAGTAAAAAGCACAAGCTATGGTCAAGTCATGAAGCTTCTGCAAGCTTATGAACTTGACCATAAAACTGTGGTGCAGGACATTTACAGTATGAAAATTGACTTTTATTAAAAACTAAAAGGTTTGACTATTATGAACTTAAGACTA
Source organism: Chrysanthemum seticuspe (assembly GCA_019973895.1). NCBI lineage: Eukaryota > Viridiplantae > Streptophyta > Magnoliopsida > Asterales > Asteraceae > Chrysanthemum > Chrysanthemum seticuspe. The sequence continues at coordinate 321,774,083 of BPTQ01000007.1, read as the reverse complement.
AATCTATGGACTGAACATGATATATTAGACTGTAATAAGTTAATATTAAGCTAGGTTTACAAGATTTAAACTAATTCTAAGAATTTCATACTCTAAAATCATCACAGTAAACTGTGATGCAGAATTAAAAGAGATTTGACTTTTATACAAATAAGGACTGAATATATGGACTGAAATGAACTATTAGGTACTAATGTGACTTGAAACAAGTAAGAACAACAACCAATAAACACAGGAACTCATGTATATCAACAAATCCAAACACCCTTTTAATTATCACTTGTCACATGAACATCAAAGGTTGCAATGAATCTGAGTCTAAACCTTATTCCAAACATTATATTATCACATATTAAGATTAATTGAGCATAAAACAGTCAAGAAAACAAGCTAGAACACAGATTTGTAAAATTTGCATTTCAACTGAGTAACTTTTCAATTTTAAGCACAACTGAATCTTAATGAACAACATACTTATATTAAGCTATAATAACATCAAATAACAACACAGAAACAGGAAAACATGAGAATCAAAGCATGAACAATAATAAAGCAGTAAATGGTAAAAAGGGTAAAAATGGAACTCACAAGTGATTTTGATGAAAACTGAGTACCAAGGTCTAAAAACTACTCCTAGCTTACTGTCAATAAGCTAGAAACCAGATATCCATCCAGCTTAGCTTCTACTTCCCCAGAACTTCTTATTTGATCATATTTGACTTCCATTGACTTTTTTAGCTTTTTTAGTACTTTTCTTAATTTAAAAAGTCTAGCTTGTTTCATGGTTCTAATAGCCTAATGAGCTTTTGTCAAGAGCTTAGGAGAGCTATAGAAACCTTAAAACAGCTACTTAACATGAAATTTAAACAATTTGATAATTAAAGGTAAATAAAGCAAAACATGGAAATTAAAAGTAACTTGAATTAAAACTGGAAATAACATTCCATTACACTAGTTTAAAGTAAATTACAGCATTTTAAAACATTAAAAGACATTAATTTAAAGAAAGCAGTAAAACTACACTATGTGAACAATGGTCAAAAACCAAAGTTAAGTCTTCTCTGTCTTTCTCCTTCCTTTTATAGCTTCCAATGCTTCCACGTGGCCTCTTGAGAGAATCCCACCACTTTTTTTGGCCAATGGGAGAGCTTTAAGTGAGTTGCCTGTTTTTGTCATTTTGGCGGGAAACATGGATTTGACCTCTGTTGACTTTTTGCTGCAACTAGGGGGGGGGTGGAGTAGGTATATGATGAGTGGTGAGATGTGGAAGAGATAAGGGTGATGGGAGAGGGTATTGGGAGAGGGAATTGCAGTTGCAGACCAAGTGGAGAAGCAGGAAACTTGTTGGGAGGGAAAGGTGGAGTTGTTTGACTGCTTTTGACCAGAGGTTCAAAATGGGAGGGTCATTGGTTTTGGCCGGGGGTCATAATAGGTTTTGACAAGTCCAAAGGTAGTGAAAGGCTTATAATTATCAAGGGCCATAAGTGTAAATTCTGAAATTCAAGGGACTTGTTCTGCCAAATCTGCAAAGTTAATCCAAGGGTTGAATTTGACAAGTATCAATAGTTCAAGGACCAAAGCTGACATTTTCACATTTTCCAGGGACTAAACTTGACAATTTTGAAAGTTCAGGGACCTTTTCTGCCATTTTACAAAAGATTTATTCAAGGATTATTTTTGACAAATTAGAATATTTCAGGGACCTTGAATAACATTTCTCTTTATTTAGATTTACCAGGGACTGTTTTTGACAACTTTTGAAACTTGGGGGACTAAAACTGCCAATTATGCAAATTTGATACGTTTTTCACCAGATTTTGATATTTTTGCATTTAAAACATATAAAACACTTGTTTGTGATATTTTGATACATTTCTGAGTGTTTTCAGATGTTTTTGCAGTTTAAATGGTACAAAAATGATGAGTATTTAGACACTCATCAGTCATGCCGCCATGCCACGCCTCACGCTATTTATAACCTTGATATAAACAGATATCCAAATTACCTATATCGAGCTCTACATCATCCTGATCATTAGTAATACTTTCAAGCGGATCCGGAAATGGATCCTTTGAAAAGATTTTGTCCAGATTGCCAAAACCTGATTTAAAATCTTCATGAAACTTGACGCCGTTGTTTGCTTTTCCCGAGCTAAATCCTTTAAGTATGTGGGAAAGTGCCCCAGGGACGCCCTGAGCCAACAAAGATAAATTAACGGGTCAATATTACCACCTGTAGTAGATGGATAAGCAAATTATTAGTCGCAAACTTTCGACGTGCTTTTTCTTTTGATTTTGAGAACTGTTGATCACAGCCTCTAGTGCCGCTGCAAGCAATTTAGGCAGCTGCAAGCACTTTATCGTGAAGAGAAGGCAAATATTCCAAATCCCTACAGAAGCAAATGGAATCACGTCAACATTATCATCTTATTTAAGTGACTACTTGCGGCTTGAGTGACAATCAAAATGTCTTAACATAAAGGTACGATACCTGATATTATCACTGTCATTCAGTAGAGAGATAAACGCCACTTCTGATACATTCTCCTACATAATAAAGAAATTTATTAAAAAAAACATCATTACATCATGAAGACCATATGCAGAATAGGAAAATAATTATGACAAATTTCGATGCCGACATCCGTATATAGTTCTAGCACTTCGAGAATAATACCATGGCAATTTGCCCATTCTCCATAGAGCTCATAGTCCTCTCCATATTGGCCTTGAAACTCCACCTTAATATCGACATTAATGAGGTTACTTTCACCAGTTCTAGGTGGGGTGATGAGTGTCTAAATACTCATCATTTCGTTCACATTTAAGCTACAAAAATATCTGAAAACATGCCAATATGCTTCAAAATATTGGAATTATCTCCAAATTGTGTTTTTAGGTATTAAAGTGCAAAAAGGATGAAAACTGATGAAAAACATGCAAAACATACATAATTTACAGTTTCAGTCCCTGAACTTTGATAAATTGGCAAATCTAGTCCCTGGTTAATCAAAACTTGTAAAAATATCATTTTAGGTCCTTGGGATTCACAAGTTGTTCAAAATAATCCTTTGAAGTTAAAAATCTCAAAATTACAACTTTGGTCCCTCAACTTTGCAAAAGTGTCAAAAATAGTCCCTAAGGTTTTAAAAATAAGAAAATAATAAAAATAAACCTTATAATATTTATAAATGGCAATATTGGTCCTTATGATAAACTTTTGAAAAATTACAAGTTTAACCCTTCAAGTTTCAGAAAATTACATAATAGGTGGTTTAAAAATGGAAAAATAATCATATATGGCCCTTGTACTATCCATATTTGGCATGATTGGTCCTTGTGATTACTTTGGATATATTTCAGGCTCAGTCCCTCAAGAATTCAGAAGTTACATTATTGGTCCTTGGGCTTTTAAGCCATACAAACCAACCGGACCCTATTATTATTATTATTACCCAAAATCCAAATCCATTACCCAGGCCCAACACCACTAGCCCAACCCCTTTGTTAAATAAATAAAACAAACCAAACGGTACCCCGTTTTCCTCTTCTTCTTCCTCCCCACTCCACCTGTAAATACCACTTGCACCCTCCACCTTGCACTTCCAGCTCACCCCTAATCTTACCCACTCTCCTCCACCTCTGTCAACCTAAGCCCCCCACAATAAATGCCATTCCCACCCCATTTTCACTGCAATACCACTCGTACCCATAGTATTGAGCAAAACCACCCCAAATTAGTCTAAACTTCACCAAACGTGTCCCTCCACCTCATGCTACCTCCCAAGAAGCTTTAATTGTGCTCAAACTGCCTCATATCCACGTGGAGCATTTTGGCGCCAAAATGCATTTAAACGGTTTGGATGAATTTGACTCTTTCAAGGGTGCAGATGAAGTGGGAAAAGATATTTGATCAAGTGGGATGAAAATAGGTGATAAATACAGAGGAAGAAAGAAGAGGAACATCATCATAATTTTAATCTTAGTTTATGATCAAGCGTAGTTAATCAAATTAGTTGTCACATTAGTGTAATCTTTAAATTCTGTTGTTAAAGTGTTGTATAACTTTGCTAAAAGTGTATTCAACAACTTTGTATTCTCAGTTTCAATCTATCTTTCAGTTTTCAAGTATTTCACTTTGTCCCATTTTCATTTCTTGTCTTTTAATTTCTGTTGATACTTGTTGATTAGAGGACCCTAACAAACACTACTTAGCTCTTTGTAAGCTATTGCAAGCTTGTAGAAACTTTCAACCAGCAATGATCAATAAAAAAAGGAAAATACCAAAAAGAAATCAAGTAATTTAGAATTTAATATAGAAGTAATCTGTAAAGAAAGCTTGGAGCAAAGTGTATTCTGGATTGCTTTGGTATTAGTGCTCTATGGAGAGCATATAGGTGTGGTACTCAGTTCTTGGTTCTCAGATTTTGGCCTTGATTCAAGTTGTAAGCATTTTCTTGATTTTTGGCATAATCTGTTTTAGTTCTTATTTTAGCTTAATCTCTCTTGTTTTATACTTATTTGGTGTTGGTTAGTGATAATCTAGTGTTAAATCAGTAGGTTGTTAGTTAAAAATCTTAGTCGATAATAATTTTAGTTTAACAGTCATAATTAGCTTAGTAGTGATTCATAGTTATATGTTGTTGTTTACTGTGTAATTGTGTTTATCTGATCTTAGTTCATCATAGTCTAGTGATTGGAATCAGTTTCATGTTGTAATTTGTGGATTTGTAACACTAATCATAAAAACTGCCTTGCTAAGGCCTGTTTGGATCAAGCTGCTTCTGTGGATTAATGCATGTTATTGTTCTAAGTTCTTGTTGCTGCATGTTTATCTAGGTCACATAAACTCAAACCAGTCATAATATTTAGGTCTTATTAGAGTAAAAGTCAAAATAGTCCTTAATCTAGTCTAATCTGTTAACTGTTAGGATTTGTAGTTCCATATTCCACATACTAGCTTAGAATCTGATAACCTAGCTTATTTTCACCTTATCATAGCTTAATATAACTTAAGTAATCAGTAAATCTAGATCAAAGCTCACTTTAGTCAAACCTAGTGTTAACTTAAAAAGTCAAACTTGCAGCCTAACTGATTTTTGAATCAACTTTGGATCTAAACTGTGAGCTTGTTAATTGATATTAGGACTAGAGCTTGTAAGTTTATATAGTCTTGTTGCTAATCTCCTTGTTACTGTTTTTATTAATCTTTATCTAGCTGATTGAAGTGCTTAATTAGTGCTTAACTTTTAGTGATTCTTCACAAAACTCCCCTGTGCACAGATTTGACACCTACGTTCACAAGCTTGCACAAGCTTGATCAGTGAGTGTTAGCCTGAGTATTTTGATTGTTTGTGATGCCCATGTGGCTAGTTACTTGAAATAAGTGCTTATTTGCCTTTAATTGCTTATTTGGTCTGATGATTCTTGCTTAACTTGTGTCTACAAAATCAACCATTACACTGATCATCAGTGTAAACAAGCAAAATCACAAGCCCATCATAAGCTTATCACTGAGCTTTGGCTTGTGATCTTTGGTTCATTAATAAGCTAAGCAGTCCATTAATCAAGTTCAAGCTTTAATTTTCCATCACAAAGCCTTTTACTAGGGCTGCACACAGCTTGAAGCTTGTCCATTCACTCAGTTAACTGAGTGAACTCAGTAAAACTACCCAACTTCATAAGCCCCTCAAACCCAGTGGTCCCCATTGGTCAAGCTTTGGCATTTTGGAATCCTTACCAGCCCCACTTTATAGTTCAGCATTCAATAAGTTCTATTGAGCTTATTTCATAAGCTCAATTTGGCCATCTTGGTTGCCTGTCTAGGGTGTTTGGATTTCATTTTCATTGGAAGTGCTTATAAGCTTATTCCAAGCTTATTAGTTTAATCCAGTGATCCCACTTGTTCATACTTGTTAATATACAATATATACATAGTACTTATCTTTTTATTTTCTTTATTAAGCTTATTTTAAAGCTTTTACCAAGCTTACTAGCTTATTTCATTCACTCAGTTAACTGAGTGAAATCAGTTTGGACCCCTCACTTCACAAGCTCTTTGTGAGCTCATCAGTGGGTCCCATACCCTCAATCTTGGTTCTTCCAACCCCCTCCTACCAGGCTTGAACCATTGACCCTTTGTTTGACCTTGAAACCTGTGGACCCCATCTGGAATTACCTCACAAGGTTGTCCCATTTTCTGTCTCAGGAACCAAATAAGCAAGTGCTTATTGTGGTCTTTTGGCTTATTCAGTGAGCTTATATCATCAAGTCAAGCTTATTCAAGTCCAAATAACTCATTGGAACCAGAATCTACCCTTGTGGACCCCACATAAGCTCATTTGAGCTCATTTCTTTGGTTGGTCAAACTTAGTCAACTGTCAAGAGTAATAAGCACTGAAACTAGCCTATGAGGGACCCTCGTTGGGGAATAAACACATATTGGCACTGAAACTAGCCTATGAGGGACCCTCATATGCTTAATGCTTCCCGAAAGAGTGTTCTTGATGATAGTGATGATGAGGAGGATTCCAACATCATCAAAGCTATCACCACTCGAAGTGGTGTTGCTTATGAGGGACCCTCTACTCCTATTCCTCCACCGTTATACGATGTGGAAAAAGAGCCCGAGGTTGCCAAGGACCAGGTGCAAATTCCAAGCCCACGAAGTACCGCACACGTCCAACCACAAGTTGTCCCTCGAAAGAAAACCAAACAAGGAGTTGTCTTTGAGACTGATGAAACTCCTGAGCCTACTGTCCCTAAATCCAAACCTTTTAAGCCAACCATTCCTTACCCTTCACGCTTAAATGAGCAAGAACACCGCGAGAGGTCTAATTATCAAACGGACAAACTCTTGCAAATCTTTAAAGATTTGCAATTTGACATAAGTCTTGCGGATGCTGTCATCTTGATGCCCAAGTTCGCATCAACAATCAAACAGTTGTTAAACAACAAGGAAAAACTGGTTGAATTGGCAAAAACTTCTCTAAATGAGAACTGCTCTGCAGTTATCTTAAAGAAGCTTCCCGAGAAGCTTGGAGATCCTGGTAAATTTATCTTACCTTGTGAATTTCCAGGAATGGTTGCATGCAACGCCTTGGCCGATCTGGGCGCCAGCATCAACCTGATGCCTAATTAAGTTTGGAAGAAACTTTCTCTTCCTAAACTTACCCCTACCTGCATGACTCTTGAGCTTGCAGATCGTTCAGTATCTATGCCCCTCGGTATTGCCGAGGACGTATTTGTGAAAGTAGGGAAGTTCCATTTTCCATCTGACTTTGTGGTTGTCGAATTCGATGCTGATCCTAGGGTTCCTCTCATTCTTGGAAGAGGATTCCTAAGAACGGGCCACGCTCTTATAGATGTATTTGAGCGTCAAATCACATTGCGTGCAGGTAATGAGGCTATTACCTTCAACCATGATCAAACTTCAAAGTACTCTTCCAATTATAACTCTGCATCAACAGAATCGATGTCATTGATGTTACCTTACAGGAGTACTCTCAAGAAAATCTTGGTTATGTTCATGATTTGGTGAGTGGTGATCCCACTCCATTGTCTCATTCCATCATTTCCGACTCTTCCACTTCCTTAACTCTGGATGAGGAAAGTGATTCTATTATGGATGAGATTGATGATTATCTCAATCTGGATACATTTCTTCCTGGTATTGATGATACCGAGAGTGATCAAGAGGAAGATGTTATTCTTCTTCTTGAACAATTGTTATACCCAGACAATTATTCCACTCTCACAACCAAGCAACTTCATAAAGAGGAATCCAAATCAGTTGAACCAACTGATAAAATTCCTGAGATCAAGCATAAGACCTCTCCTCCTTCACTTAAATTTCAAATTCTTGAGGAGGAAGTTCTTGTGATTACTGCTGTTCTGATCTCCCTACTACCCTTCACCTACCCGGTGATTTCTCCTTCTCTTCACTCATTCGGGAGTGAAGATGTTACCTTTGACCCTGGGATATTCCATATAACATTGGTTTAGATCCAGATACTTCCCCATGGATTTTTTTTCAAATGCTTTTTCTCCCCAACCTGTTCAGGATCCCTTTGTTACAGTTAACCGTTCACAAGCGGTTAGCTTGCGTGATAAACCTGACAGTTTGGGAGGAAATAAATCAAATCGGGGTCGAGTCCAGCTAGTGACTCGGGAATCAAAAACATTAGCACAAACATGGGTTTTCACCCGTGTGTAACACCCTAGTGTGGGGGAGATGCCCACATGTTGTAAAAAAAAAAAAAAAAAAAAAAAAAAAAAAAAAAAAAAAAAAAATCTAAAAAATATATATGTATGTATATACATCTTAAATAAAGGCTAAGTAATATTTTCCTTTTTACGTTCTAAGTTCGGTTTAAGACCCGGTGCTTTGAATATTGAGGGCAATATTCAGTTCTAAGTGTGGGGGGGGATTCTCTCGAGAATTCAAACACATGTTCCATTAGGAACCCCATTTTTAGCCAAAATTTTAAAATTTTTTTTTCTCACTTAGAACGCAATAAATGGTAATCAGTCCACCATGTCTAACACACATAAGGATTGGCTAATCCAGGAGCAAACGGCTCTTGGTAAAGATAACTCAAATCCGTTTACGGCTTGCAATTTGCCCAAAATTGTATGGTACCTCAACTCGCCATATCCTAAAAAGCGAAAGAGTTGGCTAGCCCGCAAGTTTATGGCTTGTGGTAAAGGCAGTGGAAAAACCATAATTGGTAATCAGCTCACCAAGATGTTGACTATTCCATCAAGAGTTGGCTAGTCCAGAAGCAAACGGCTTTTGGTAAAGACGAATCAAAACCGTTGACAGCTTGTGGTTTGCTCAAAATCACATGGTTATCAGGTGAACCATAGTTCTTACTTGAACTGAAACATCTTGGCTACTCCAGAAGTGATGGCTTTTGGTAAAGAGTTCTTTCAAATCCATTAAAATCTTCATAAAATATTGCTAGGGACTAGCAATAGCTTAGTGTGGGGGATTGATGAGTGTCTAAATACTCATCATTTCGTTCACATTTAAGCTACAAAAATATCTGAAAACATGCCAATATGCTTCAAAATATTGGAATTATCTCCAAATTGTGTTTTTAGGTATTAAAGTGCAAAAAGGATGAAAACTGATGAAAAACATGCAAAACATACATAATTTACAGTTTCAGTCCCTGAACTTTGATAAATTGGCAAATCTAGTCCCTGGTTAATCAAAACTTGTAAAAATATCATTTTAGGTCCTTGGGATTCACAAGTTGTTCAAAATAATCCTTTGAAGTTAAAAATCTCAAAATTACAACTTTGGTCCCTCAACTTTGCAAAAGTGTCAAAAATAGTCCCTAAGGTTTTAAAAATAAGAAAATAATAAAAATAAACCTTATACTATTTATAAATGGCAATATTGGTCCTTATGATAAACTTTTGAAAAATTACAAGTTTAACCCTTCAAGTTTCAGAAAATTACATAATAGGTCCTTAAGGTTTAAAAATGGAAAAATAATCATATATGGCCCTTGTACTATCCATATTTGGCATGATTGGTCCTTGTGATTACTTTGGATATATTTCAGGCTCAGTCCCTCAAGAAATTACCTAAACCTAAAACCCATTATTATTATTATTATCCCAGGCCAACCAAACATACCGAATTTTCGGGTTCCTGGTTATTACATTGAAGACTTAAGAACTCCCTGACTCGGACTTTATATAGGTTTCATTAGTGTTCCTGGTTAGTACGGTTTATACCTATCATGTTCCCGGTATATACTAATAAAAAGGTAAAAATTTGGAATTCCTGGATAATACATTAAAAGACTTTGAACTTCCCAATTTGAACATTAAAAAGTTTTCAAATAGTATTCCTGGTTATAACGGTAAATATTTATCATATTCCAAATAAAAATAATAAAAGAATAAAAATTTTGGAATCCCTGATAAAAACTGTGAAAACGTTTCAACTCCCTGGTTTCAACATTAAAACTCTAAAAATTGAAGTTTCCTAATAAAACTTGTTGAACACTTAGGGTTCCTGGATTTTACTATAAAAATGTTCAAAACTAATTG
>BPTQ01000007.1:321719003-321746262 GCA_019973895.1 Chrysanthemum seticuspe | reverse complement strand
CGGCTTCGAAGTCAGCTTCTCTAAGACGGCTTCTTCTTGACTACGACGGCTTCAATATGAAGTCGTCTTCACTATTTCGTCTGTCACACAACGACGACTTTCACCCTTGGTGCATCCTCTCTATTCGAGTCAAATTTCATTTTCAGTCGCGGCATACATATCCAACCGCGGCATAACACATCTCGAATGAGTCTTATTTGTGCTACTAATTGTTTTGTTATACTAATCAACGTACGAACAGATCAACGTACGAATCAGATCACATCATCATCTTCGCATTTAACAGTTGCGAATAATCCCAAAGAACGGATATATTCTTTGGTGAGATTGGTTCTTAGTATCGTAGAGACTTTCCCGAGGCTCTGATACCACTTGTTAGAAACAAAGACCTTGATAGATCTTAAGCACTCGGAGATCGTTAGTATTGCCGATGTAATCACAAGCAAACTAATAGAAGATCTCTACAACTTGATATTGTAGCGGAAAATAAATACAAGTTATAATAACTAAGAACACTTTTGATCCTCTATGGATCTTTGATTATAGAAACTCTATGTTTCGGATTGAATACAAGACTTGAGAAACTTAAGAAAAGCTTATCTATTACAAACTAATATGGTTTCTTATATAGGCAAGAAACCCTAATAAGCGTTGACAATTTACGCTTCTACTACTACACTAGACTAAGCATGCAACTAGACAAGCATGCAACTAATCATATTGTTTTGTTAATCATCGTGTTTATTCTGAGTAAGCTCTACACAATACGGCGCCAACCTATACATACGGCGCTGACTTTTACTTTAAACTGAGCTTATCTCTCCTACGTGGTTCCCACTTTCAGCAGCAACACACTGTCTGCTTTATCACTTCTGCTGAAGTATAACTTCGGCAGCATCAGTTCTTCTTCGGCAGAATCTCTTCGACTGAAGCTTCGGCATAATCAGTAGATTGTGCTTCAGCAGAATCAGTAGATTACCTTAATTCCCAACAAGTCAAAACTGAAAAAGTGGTTTTTAGCCAAACTGAGAAGAATTTTATATGATTCATTTCTAGATAAAATTCAGTGAAAATTGTTGTTTTAAAAACTTCCCTTGGTCTATTTTCTTATAGCCATTTTGTATAATTTTGCAAATTTTTTAAAAGCTTCAAATGAGCTTGTGGGTTGGGTCTCAAATCCCCTGTGCACAAGCTCAGCATTGACTGAGTGTGCACAGGTGATTTGCTAGGCTTTTACAGAGCTCAATAGAGCTCACCTAGGTCTAGTTTTTGGTTTATGTGTTCTTAGCCAGGTCTTGATTGAGTTCCAACTTTTGATTTTCATTTCCAGCTTATTTTGAAGCCTGTGCTTAAGTCCAAACTTAGCACCCTCAGCTGATTTTAAGCACTTGAGCCATATTAGCCAAATCTTTGTAACTTGCATTCCAGTGTTTAAGGCTAGTTGTTTTTAGTTGAAATTGGATAATTTTAGCATATTAGAACTTCTGAATCAGTTTAGTGCATATTTGTGGTGGTTGGCTTATTTTAAGTGCTTCTTTATAAGCACTTGGCCTTGCAGTCCCATTTTCTTGTACACAACCCCTGTTTTTTTATATTTTTCCTAGATTCTAAATATTATTTTAAGCTTTTCCTGAATTTTTCAGATTTTTCCAGTACTGTTTAGTATTTTTCTTGATTTAATTCAGTTTTTAAGCATTTTTAATTAGCATTTAATACAAAAAATTAAGAAAGGTTTCAAAAAAATAATTTTTCATTTCTCTTAAGTTAAGATAATTATAAAAAGCCAAAAAAATATTTTTCTAGATTTTTCTTAGTTAAATTTGTATTTTTAAGTAATTTAATTAGTTTTTAATAGTTTTTAATTCATAGAAAATTCAAAAATATTCAGAAAAATACAAAAATAGTTTTGAAAAGTCTCTTTTGATATTTTAGATTTTTCTAAGTCTTAATTTTATTTTTCTAGCTTTATTTCATATTTTCTTGCATTTTAGGTTATTATTTAATAGTTATAAATAGTTTTTAATTAATAATAATTAATTTAATAGTTATAAAAATAATTTTCTTTTTCTAAAAATTTTCTTTTATCATTAGGTTTGTAAAAATTTCATTTTCATATTTTTAGGATTTATATTGTTTAAATTTTACGTTTTCTCTTGTACGTAACGTAGTTTTTAATTAAGTTTATAAAAACATAAAAACAAAAACATCATTTTGCAAATAGTGATAGCGTTTATTTAATAATTTTTATCTTCTTAATTTCCTTTAATTTGCATTTAAGCCCCTGTAATTTGTTGGCTTTTTCTATAGTTATAATCATTCTCAATCCCATTTTTTCATTCAAATTTCTCGATCACTATACGTTTGGTGATCCATTGCATAGCTCGCTGGGACATAACGACCCGGGGAAACCCTATTCTCCCCAGATCTTCATTGAATTTGTGCTTAAGCTGTTTTAAGTTTCTTACAGTTGGCCATTCACAAGTGGTCAGCTTGCGTGAGAAAACTTGACGGTTTTGCACAGATCAAATTTTTGGCGCAGCTGCCGGGGAGTTGTGTTGATTATCTTCCGTTTAGCAGATTAGTTGTTTGAATACTCACTCTTTGTTCATATCATCCATCTATCTATATATATATCCATATTTTCTTATAAAAAATCCAAAAACCCAAAAACAGCAAAAACGTATAAAACACAAAAATATTTTTCCTTTTGTTTCTATATATATATCAAAAATAAAAAATACAAAAAGATTTGTCGTTTTCTTTAAATAATAACAACATAAAATCTTACTACCGCAAACCAAGGCAGTGCACTACCTAACTGGGGGTGCGACCATAATAAGTTCCCGAACTAAAGATTTAAAACTTGCCTTTGTGTCCTTGTGATTGGTGTACCTTTTTCAAAGAAGTCATTCATCTTGTGATTATTGGTTAAGTTCACTGTTGTTTTGCCTCGATTTTGTTTTAATTGATTTTGTTGTTATATCTACTTATCAGAACCAGAAAACCCAAAAAGATTCTTCTCACCCCAATTTCTATAAAATATCTTCATAATTCCCATTCCTCTCCTTAACTCTGAGATTCCTTAGAGTTAACTCTAGTGTATGCGCACTCGCTCTTCTAGATCTGTGAGCCCATTTCGTGAGCTTGTCAAGATTCCAAGAAGGCGTGTCCGCAGACTTTCTGCTCCTTCAGTCAGATCTGAGATCCGGACTGCTCACACTACTTTCGTTATCATGGCGGAAGAACGCCCTATGTGTGAGCTTCTCCAGGCACCCATCGACGGGTATGGAGACGCTATCGTTGTACCAGCCATCGTGGCTGAAAATTTTGAACTCAAAACCGGGTTACTGAATCTTGTAACCTCAAATACAAGAATGTCCCTACTGATGCTGTTAAGCTTCTTCTGTTCCCATTTTCTCTTGAGGGACAAGCCCGGATTTGGCTTGAAAAACAACCCCCTCAGTCAATAGAGACATGGGAAGATCTGGTGAAGAAATTTGTGAACGAATTCTATCCACCTTCCAAAACCACGAGTCTTAAAAATGAAATCATCAAGTTCACTCAAAAGTTTGATGAACCTTTCAGTGAATCGTGGGATCGTTTCAAGGAATTGCTTCGCAAATGTCCTCACCACGGTTTCTCCGAGTTGATGCAACTCGATACTTTCTACAATGGAGTGAGTCAATCTGATTAAGATTCTCTCAATTCCTCCGCTGGAGGAAATTTTCTAAGTAAAACTGTCAAAGAAGCTTTAGCGATCATTGAAAACAAGTCTAAAGTCCGCACTGCACGAAGCAAGCCGGTTGTTTCCCAAGTCAGTGTTGGACCTTCTTCTTCATCGCCCGTGAGCCAGTCTAGCACCGATGCTAAGATTGACAAACTCACGGAAGCTATTCAAGCTTTGGTTCTCTCCAACCAAAAAAAGTCTCTTTTCCACAAACTTCACCTCCTGCTGAAGTTAAGAAAGTGGAAGTCTGTGTTACCTGTGGTGGCCCCCATGCTTACTATAATTGTATGGCCACCGATGGTAACCATTTTGAAGCCAATGCTGTGGGCGGGATCTCTAATCAGGGAGTCAATCAATATCGTGCTCCTGTAGACCCGAACCACCGTCCTAACCACTACCCTGGACCTCCCGGTTTCAATCAAAACCATAATCAGAATCAAAATAGACCAAACCAAGGTTTTCAAAACCAAGGTAATTTCAGTCAAAACAACGGTTTTCAAAATCAAAATCAAAATTTCCAACACCAAGGAAATTTCAATAGAAACCCAGGTCAGGGAAATTTCAACCAAGGGTATTTTCATGGCAATAATCAAGAGAATTTTCAAAATCAAGGCCCTAATCCTAACAATAGAGGCCAGAATTTTCCTATGCAAAATCAAGCCATTGTTCCAACTGGACCATCATCTGATGAGTTGCTGAAACATATCATGAAATCCCAAGAGGAAATGAACAGGTTGTTGGTTAGCCAGATTTCTGACATTAAGAAGTCTTTAAATGATCGACCCTCGGACTCAGGTACTCTACCTAGCAACACGATCGCTAATCCGAGGGGCGATGCAAAGGCGATCGCAACCAGAAGTGGTGCTTCATATGCTGGACCCGCTATTCCTACTACCTCTTCTTCTTCTCTCCCAAAGGTAGTGGAAAGCGAACCTGAGGCGACAAAGGACAAGGAACTTCCTACTAATAACGGAAGTACCAGCAATGTCCATCCTCAGGTTGTTCCGAAACCCAATACCAAACCTGGAGTTGTTTTTGAACCTCCAGTTGGTAGCCCTAAATCCAAAACTTCTATTCCTTACCCCTCACGTTTACATGAGCAAAAGCTCCGCGAGAAAGCTAGTCATCAAATGGAAAAATTCTTTCAAATTTTCCAAGAACTTCACTTTGACATAAGCTTTGCGGATGCTATCATGTTGATGCCCAAGTTTGCATCTACTCTCAAGCACATGTTGAGCAATAAGGAAAAGCTGTTTGAAATGGCTAAAACTCCTTTGAACGAGAACTGCTCAGCTGTTCTGTTAAAGAAACTTCCCGAGAAGCTAGGAGATCCCGGAAAATTTCTTCTTCCTTGTGTTTTTCCTGGGATAATTGAATGCTTTGCCCTTGCCGATCTTGGTGCAAGCATCAATCTGATGCCTTATTCAGTGTGGAAGAAACTTTCTCTTCCGAAACTTATTCCTACATGCATGACTCTTGAGCTTGCAGATCGTTCTATCTCGCGTCCCCTTGGCATCGCCGAGGATGTATTTGTGAAAGTAGGAAAGTTCCATTTTCCAGCTGATTTTGTGGTTGTTGATTTCGATGCCGATCATCGGGTTCCTCTCATTGTTGGACGAGGA
Organism: Chrysanthemum seticuspe; assembly: GCA_019973895.1. Classification (NCBI taxonomy): domain Eukaryota; kingdom Viridiplantae; phylum Streptophyta; class Magnoliopsida; order Asterales; family Asteraceae; genus Chrysanthemum; species Chrysanthemum seticuspe. The sequence continues at coordinate 321,740,913 of BPTQ01000007.1, read as the reverse complement.
TTCCTGAGAACGGGCCGTGCTCTTATCGATGTATTTGAGCAAGAAATCACTTTACGTGTGGGTAATGAAGCTGTTACCTTTAACCTCGATCAGACTTCGAGGTACTCCTCAAATTATGATACTGAATCAGTTAATCGAGTCGATTTAATTGATATTGCTTCAGAGGAGTACTCTCAAGAGTTTCTTGGTTATCTTCATAATTCTGTGGGTAGGGATTCCACCACATCTTCTCAACCTATCATTGCCGACTCTTCCCCCTCTCTCACTCCGTTTGAGGGAGGTGACTTCCTTCTGGAAGAGATCGATGAATTTCTTGCTACTGATGAATCAATTCCGCCTAGAATTGATGGTGTTTATGATTCGGAGGGAGATATTCTTTATCTTGAGCAATTGCTTAATGAAGATCCATTACCTTCACTCCCTCCGAAAGAAATCACAATTGAGGAAATCAAATCAGTACAAACATCTACTGAAGAATTTCCCGAGGTTGAACTTAAGGACCTACCTCCTCATCTCGAGTATGCATTCTTGGAGGGTGATGATAAATTACCAGTCATAATTGCTAAGGATTTAACTGAGGAGGAGAAAACTGCTCTCATAAAGGTCTTGAAGTCACACAAGCAAGCAATTGCTTGGAAACTCTCCGATATTAAGGGTATCAACCCTGAGTTTTGTACTCACAAAATCTTAATGGAGGATGACTTCAAGCCAGCAGTCCAACATCAAAGAAGGGTGAATCCTAAGATTCATGAGGTTATCAAACAAGAGGTTCTCAAACTTCTTGATGCCGGCTTGATTTACCCAATCTCTGATAGTCCTTGGGTTAGCCCAATTCATTGCGTTCCAAAAAAGGGTGGCATAACTGTTGTCACGAATGAAGAAAACTAGTTAATTCCAACTCGATTGGTTACGGGATGGCGTGTGTGCATTGACTATCGTAAGTTAAACGAAGCCACCCGTAAAGACCATTTTCCTCTACCCTTCATGGACCAGATGCTTGAGAGATTAGCAGGGAACGAATACTATTGTTTCCTTGATGGTTTCTCGGGTTACTTTCAGATCCCCATTGATCCGCTGGATCAAGAAAAAACCACATTCACCTGCCCATACGGGACATTTGCCTACAGACGTATGCCTTTTGGCTTATGTAATGCTCCTGGCACGTTCCAAAGATGTATGATGGCAATTTTCCATGACATGATCGGTGAAACTATGGAGGTGTTTATGGATGACTTCTCGGTCATTGGGGACTCGTTTCAGACATGTCTCTCCCACTTAGACAAAATGCTAAAACGGTGTGAAGACACCAATCTATGTCTAAACTGGGAGAAGAGCCACTTTATGGTCAAAGAAGGCATAGTCCTTGGCCATAAGATTTCTAAAAACGGGATTGAGGTTGATAGAGCAAAAGTTGATGTTATTGCTAAATTACCTCATCCTACTACCGTCAAAGGTATTAGGAGTTTTCTAGGTCATGCCGGGTTTTATCGTAGATTCATTCAAGATTTTTCTAAAATCGCTCGGCCTATGACCCATCTTCTCGAAAAAGATGCTCCTTTTATCTTTTCTCCTGAGTGCATCGAAGCTTTTGAAACATTAAAGAAAAAGCTTACGGAAGCACCCATTCTAGTTGCCCCCGACTGGGATTTACCCTTCGAGCTCATGTGCGATGCAAGTGATTTTGTTATCGGTGCAGTCTTGGGGCAATGCAAAACCAAGCATTTTCAGCCGATCCACTACGCAAGCAAAACTATGACTGAAGCTCAGACCCATTACACCACTACAGAAAAAGAATTATTAGCTGTGGTGTATGCGTTTGAAAAGTTTCGGCCATACCTTATCTTGACCAAATGCGTGGTGTATACGGATCACTTGGCCCTCAAATATCTCTTTGCAAAACAAGATGCAAAGCCGAGATTGCTCCGTTGGGTTCTCCTCCTACAAGAATTTGATATCATTATTCGTGATAAAAAAGGAGCTGAGAACCTAGCTGCTGATCATCTGTCCCGATTAGAGAACCCTCACCAGGATGTGTTCGAGAAAAAGGAAATAAACGAAACATTTCCTCTCGAAACACTCAATGTGGTTTCTTTTCGTGGAGACTCTTCTACCCCATGGTTTGCTGACTTTGCAAATTACCATGCGGGTAACTTTGTGGTGAAAGGGATGTCGTCCCAACAGAAAAATAAATTCTTTAAAGATGTAAAACATTACTTCTGGGACGACCCCTACTTGTTTAAAATTTGCGCGGATCAAGTCATCCGGCGATGTGTGTATGGTCAGGAAGCTATTGACATTCTCAAGGCTTGCCATTCTGGACCTACTGGGGGACATCATAGCCCCAACTACACAGCCAAGAAGGTGTTTGATTCCGGATTCTATTGGCCCACGATCTACAAGGATGCCCATGAATTTGTCAAAACCTGTGACGCTTGTCAACGTCACGGGAATATCTCACAAAGAAATGAAATGCCGCAAAACGCCATTCAAGTGTGTGAGATTTTTGACATATGGGGCATTGACTTTATGGGGCCATTTCCTTCTTCTCGCGGTAACAAATACATACTCGTGGCCGTTGACTACTTGTCAAAATGGGTTGAAGCTAAAGCTTTACCTACCAACGATGCCCGAGTTGTTGTGAAATTCTTAAAATCTCTATTTGCTAGGTTTGGAACTCCACGAGCCATAATCAGTGATCGTGGTATGCATTTCTGCAATGACCAGTTTGAAAGAGTCATGCAGAAGTACGGTGTAACTCACCGTCTCTCTACTGCGTACCACCCCCAAACAAGTGGGCAAGTGGAAGTTTCTAACCGGGGGATTAAAAGAATTCTGGAGAGGACGGTTGGCGAAAACCGTGCCTTTTGGTCGGATAAGCTAGATGACGCACTCTGGGCCTTCCGTACAGCTTATAAAACACCCATCGGGTGCACTCCATACAAGCTGGTGTACGGGAAGGCATGTCATCTGCCGGTTGAGCTTGAGCACAAGGCATACTGGGCCTTGAAGCATGCTAACTTTGATATTCAGACAGCTGGTGATCACCGGAAAGTTCAAATGAATGAATTAAATGAACTCCGTGATCAAGCATACGAGAACTCTTTGATCTACAAACAAAAGACAAAGAAGATTCATGACTCAAAAATCAAAAACCGCGTTTTCAACATCGGTGATCGAGTCCTTCTTTTCAATTCAAGATTGAAGATTTTCTCGGGAAAATTAAAATCCCGCTGGTCTGGACCATTTACCATTGCTAAGGTTTATCCTTATGGTACCATTGAGTTATCTCAACCCGATGGTCCAAACATTAAAGTGAATGGTCATCGAGTGAAGCATTACTTTGGAGAGGACATTCCATCCATGGTTGTCCCGGACTTACAAACTTTCCCTATGAACCAATGAATGCGGGGATCGAGTCAAGCTAGCGACTCGGTAATCAAAAACAGTAGCATGCCATATGGGTTCTCACCCATATTTCTGATTTCTTTCTATCTTTCTACCACCCTAGTGTGGGGGGGGGGGGTTGCCCCACATGTTGTGTATATATGCAAGTTTCAAAAAAAAAAAAAAAAAAAAAAAAAAAAAAAAAAAAATCTTTCTAAATAATGGCCGTAGTATTTCCCTTTAACGTTCTCAGTTTTGGCATAACCACCGGTACTTTGAATATTGAGGGCAATATTCATTTCTAAGTGTGGGGGGGAATTCTCACGAATTTTATCATGTAATTATACCGCCTAATTCCCCCGTTTTTGGCCAAAAATTTTTTTTGGAGAAAGTGTTTTTGCACTTACTCAATTGGTTATCAGTCCGCCATGTCTAAAAAACAAAAAGATTGGCTAATCCAGGAGCAAACGGCTCTTGGTAAAGATATCTCAAATCCGTTGACGGCTTGCAATTTGCCCAAAATTGTATGGTATTCAGCTCACCATATCCTAAAAAGTGAAGAGTTGGCTAGCCCGCAAGTTTATGGCTTGTGGTAAAGGTAGTGGAAAAACCATAATTGGTAATCGACTCACCAAAGATAATATTGATAATTTATCTAAGAGTTCGCTAGTCCATAGCAAACGGCTTCTGGTAAAGACAAATCAAATCCGTTGGAAGCTGGTGGTTTGCTCAAAATCACATGGTTATCGGTGTACCATGGTTCTTACTTGAACTGAAACATTTGGCTACTCCAGAAGTAATGGCTTTTGGTAAAGAGTTTCAAATCCATTAAGTTTTTCTCAAAAGATTGCTAGGGACTAGCAATAGTTTAGTCTGGGGGATTGATGAGTGTGTAAATACTCATCATTTTTGGTTAAATCTGAACTGCAAAACGTTTAAAAATGCTCAGAAATGCATCAAAATACTGAAAATATTCCAAAATTGCGTTTTATATGTTTCAGATGCAAAATGTTCAAAATCAGATGAAAAATGAGCTAAGTTTGCATAATTGGCAGTTTCAGTCCCCCAAGTTTCAAAAGTTGTCAGAAATAGTCCCTGAGCACATAATTTCAAAAGAAAAGTCACCAAAGGTCCTTTTAAAATCATAAGTTGTCAAAATTAGTCCTTTGGTGAAAAATATCAAAAGTTTTGAGAAATTACAAAATTAGTCCTTCAAGTTTGAAATGTGGCAAAAATGGCCCTTGGAAAATTGGAAAATGTCAAGTTTGGTCCTTGTACTATGGAAACTTGTCAATTGAGGTCCCTTGAAGCAACTTTGCAAATTGGCAGCATCGGTCCTTGCATTTTCAGAAAATTACAAAAGAGGTCCTTGATATTTAAAACCCTTTAAACCACCTTGGACCCTTGTCAAACCAAATGGACCCTGCCAACCCTTTTGGACCCCCTGTCATTAACCAATTTGACCCCCCATCATATATTAGCCCACCTGGTCAAACTTCAGTCAAACCAGTCATACCCGCCATCTCCTTTCCCCCATTTCCCTCCCCCTGTCTGCAAACCACTCCAACCATTCCAACCACCTAGCTCACTATCACCTCACCTTGTTCCCCCCACCTCCACCAAACTCCAAAAGCAATTAATGCTTCCCATCCACCACCATCTCAACCCCCACTGTTAAAAATCCCATTTTGGTGCCAAATTCAATCAAACGGCCAAGATGAGTTCAAGTGATCCAATGGCCAGGGAAAAAGGTGGGAAACTATCAGAGAAGTGAGAGAAAGAGTTTGGATATAAAAAGGAAGCAAGAGAAGAAGAAAAGAGGAGTCTACTAGTTTTTAATTTCCATTAATGTCGTTTTTAATAAAAAGTTTTAGTTAAGTTAAGAAACCTGTAATCTTTTGTTGTAATGTACTCTTTATAAGTTATTGGATCAATATAAATCATTTTCAAGTGTTAATTCAAGTTGCACTATCAATTCATGTTGTTTAGTTCACTGTTGAAAATTTCCATTTCAAAGTCTTGTATACAAGCTCCCATTAGCTTGTTTCTCAGTTCTAGTAAGCTTATACAAGCTTTCCATAGCTTTTTATAAGCTTACATTTTAGGTTCAAGCCAAATTGGTTCATGGTCAAAGAAAGTCAAAATGGGCAGAAATTGAAAAGAAAATGGATAAGGGTTGAAGCAGTGCTAGCTTTGGGTTGATTTGGAATCCAGTGGGTTGATATAAATAGGTTAGAGGTTCATGGGTTCATTGTTTCAAGCCATAGTGGCTATGGACTATTTGTAAGTCATTTTAAAGTTTCATATGCATAATCTGTCTTAGTAGTTATAATAAGCTCAAATCTGTTTATTAGGCTGTATTTAAGTTATATAAACTCAGTTTAATCAGTTAGGTTGGCTAGTTAAGCAGTTAGTTCATTTTAAATTGCAAAACAGTAATTAAAGGTGTGTTTGGATTGAATCCTTAAATTGTATTAGATGTTGGTTCAGTAGTGGATACTTGTTGCTTTAGGTTTGTTTAGCTAATATATACTCATATCTGTCAACAAATTGAGCCTGCACACTCTCAAAAGTCAAACATCAACTTAATCTGTCTCAACTGCTTCTCTGTTGTGTTTTTTGGAAATCAAATTCTTGTTTTGTGGTTGAAATTCATAGAGATAACTTGCATTAGTGTCATTTCATCATAATATAACATAATCAGTCCTCAAATCAAGCTCAAAGCTCATAAAAGTCAAAATGTCCAAATTGTTTTAAAAAGTCAAAACTGAAAAAGTGGTTTTTAGCCAAACTGAGAAGAATTTTCTAGGATTCATTTCTAGATAAAATTCAGTGAAAATTGTTGTTTTAAAAACTTCCCTTGGTCTATTTTCTTATAGCCATTTTTGTATAATTTTGCAAATTTTTTAAAAGCTTCAAATGAGCTTGTGGATTAGGTCTCAAATCCCCTGTGCACAAGCTTAACATTGACTGAGTGTGCACAGGTGATTTGCTAGCCTTGCACAGAGCTCAATAGAGCTCACCTATGTCTAGTTTTTGGTTTATGTGTTCTTAGCCAGGTCTTGACTGAGTTCCAACTTTTGATTTTCATTTCCAGCTTATTTTGAAGCTTGTGCTTAAGTCCAAACTTAGCACCCTCAACTGATTTTAAGCACTTGAGCCATATTAGCCAAATCTTTGTAACTTGCATTCCAGTGTTTAAGGCTAGTTGTTTTTAGTTGCAATTGGATAATTTTAGCATATTAGAACTTCTGAATCAGTTTAGTGTTTATTTGTGGTGGTTGGCTTATTTTAAGTGCTTCTTTATAAGCACTTGGCCTTGCAGTCCCATTTTCTTGTACACAACCCCTGTTTTTTATATTTTTCTTAGATTCTAAATATTATTTTAAGCTTTTCCTAAATTTTTCAGATTTTTTCAGTACTGTTTAGTATTTTTCTTGATTTAATTCAGTTTTTAAGCATTTTTAATTAGCATTTAATACAAAAAATTAAGAAAGGTTTCAAAAAAATAATTTTTCATTTCTCTTAAGTTAAGATAATTATAAAAAGCCAAAAAAATATTTTTCTAGATTTTTCTTAGTTAAATTTGTATTTTTAAGTAATTTAATTAGTTTTTAATAGTTTTTAATTCATAGAAAAATCAAAAATATTCAGAAAAGTACAAAAATAGTTTTGAAAAGTCTCTTTTGATATTTTAGATTTTTCTAAGTCTTAATTTTATTTTTCTAGCTTTATTTCATATTTTCTTGCATTTTAGGTTATTATTTAATAGTTATAAATAGTTTTTAATTAATAATAATTAATTTAATAGTTATAAAAATAATTTTCTTTTTCTAAAAATTTTCTTTTATCATTAGGTTTGTAAAAATTTCATTTTCATATTTTTAGGATTTATATTGTTTAAATTTTACGTTTTCTCTTGTACGTAACGTAGTTTTTAATTAAGTATATAAAAACATAAAAACAAAAACATCATTTTGCAAATATTGATAGCGTTTATTTAATATTTTTTATCTTCTTAATTTCCTTTAATTTGCATTTAGGCCCCTGTAATTTGTTGGCTTTTTCTGTAGTTATAATCATTCTCAATCCATTTTTTTCATTCAAATTTCTCGATCACTATACGTTTGGTGATCCATTGCATAGCTCGCTGGGACATAACGACCCGGGGAAACCCTATTCTCCCCAGATCTTCATTGAATTTGTGCTTAAGCTGTTTTAAGTTTCTTACAGTTGGCCATTCACAAGTGGTCAGCTTGCGTGAGAAAACTTGACGGTTTTGCACAGATCATCTGTTCACATCAGTTCAGGCCTCGTACTCCAAAGAAAAGAAATGTGTACGTTTCAGTGCGTATTATCTTCCGAAGAAAAGAAATCTTCTTATGATGTTTGAATACTTCTGTTCAAACCTCGTACTTTAAAGAAAAGAAAAGTGTACGCGTCAGTGCGCTTTATCTTCTGAAGAAGAGAAATCTTCTTATTATGACCATTCTCATCAACATGCTTCATACTTTTTCCATGCGCTTCAGTCATCAAGTGAACCGGGCTATCACTGATTGTTTTCTCATTCCACTTGCTCGATTATAATGAAGATGGCGACATCATGTGCTGATTTTGCGGGAGAGAAGTGTGAATAGAACATTCAGATGACTTTCACTTATTTAATCAAGAATGGCAACTCCGTATGCAATTCTTGAGGGGGAGAAGAAGTGTGAAATTACTGCATGGTTGATTGATTTCTGAGAATAAATGGTCAAACGGCTCCAAACTCATGTAAGAACCGATCTTCTTCTTATCGGGTCATCGTTACATGGAGTTTCTTCTATGAGCCGTTAGTTGACATCTTCACAAGCTGGTATGAGTTTATTGACAAAGTGCTTCCGGTTAATGCTTCACGTGCACATCAACATGATGATTCCGAACAACCTTCTGTTCTTGTTTGATGTGATTGTTTGCTTGGTATTACCATTTCGTGTGTTCGTTACGGCCTGATTGCTGATTTCCTTGATGAACATCTTTCTGTTCTTGTTTGATTGGGAGGGATCTTAATTATGGGGATTTGCAAGATGTAAGTTGATTGGGATGCTTTTTGGTGATGTTCTTGTTTTTGGGGAGTTGAAGATGTTAACTTTCTATTCCCCAACTGGACAATCTTGAAGAAGTTCGAGTCTACAGTCGGTTCTACATATTCTGCTACATGTTAGAAGACTAAAGACGAGTTGCATTTAACGATCTAAATACTTCTTCTTAATTCATGGCATTTATCAAACAGATTGTCGATTTATGGGAGAGCACTAATTGGGGGAGAGTGATATGTCGAATTTAATCCCCAATTAGACTTGCTCATATTCTTCAGCAAGTTGATTCTCACAAAGACTTCTAAGGTTCTTCTCAACAGATTTCTTGTATTTGGGCTTTCAAAGTGTTGCTGATTCTGAAGTGTCAAAACCAGCAAGGGGGAAGGAGACATGTATCTAAACGCGAGTAAACTTGATGAACTTAATACTTCTAAGTAATTGAAGATATCCCGGGAAGACAAATGTTATTACCGTAGAAAAACTCAAGGTTTGACTCATGGCGAGTAAACTTGATGAGCTTAATACTTCTAAGTGATTGAAGATATCCCGGGAAAACAATTGTCATGACCGCAGAGAAACTCAAGGTTTTACTCATCAAGGCGTTTAGTGTTCTTATTCCAACTATGTGGGGGAAGAGATGGAAGAGTTAGTTTCTGAAGATGAAAGAGGTACACAAGTGTATGATGATTTTGATGTTATCACAATCATCAGGGGAGAGAGATTGTGTACATTGGGGATGCTTAGCTATTTTACTTGAGGGCTTAATCTGTGATTCAGATATAATCACTTATTCCGGAGTTGAAATTCGCAGAGATTGTCACCCGCAGAGATAATCAGTGATTCGGCCTGCTTCTTCAATGTTATCGGTTATTCTCTCTTTGGGCATTCGGGTACTTCGGGTTCTTGAGCTTCATACACTTTCTTCAGGGGGAGAGAAAAGTATACATCGGGGTTATTCTTTGGTTATTGGACTTAATCTGCTACTTCGATGGTATAAGTTTCTTTGTCTTCGGGTATGTGTATTCGGGTTCATGAGCTCTAGTCTAAGAGACTGGCTGCATCATTTCAACTACGTGGGGGAAGTGTTCTCTTGACACCTTTTGGAATGGATTGCTTTAGTCTTCAGTGGAATTAAATTTGATAAGAGTTATTTATGTGTGGGATGATACGGTGCTGTTCTTCTTGATGCTATAACCCCGAACGGAGAACCTCGATTATCGTTCTTTAAATGGAGCAGCGGGATAAATGATAATGGTGTGCTTCTTGGTGCACCTGGCTAATGGAAGCTTGAGTGAAAGCTTTGAATATGCTCGGCTAAAGGTCTTTCGGTTTGGGGGGGAAGCTGCCAAAGTCTCACTTTCAGATGGTTCAATTTCTTTCTTCTATGCAAGAGCCTTGGAAGCTTTGGTGGTGAATGTTTAAGAGATGACGATTTCTATCTTCTACAACGGGGCTGCTCGATATCCTTATCTCGGTACTCGTATCATCATCTTCATAAACTATATCATCTATTCTATCTTTGTATATATTTATCCGAAAAACCAAATACAAAAATAGAAAACCAACAAAAGAAAATAGAAAAATGTAAAACCTTCAAAAACCTATAAAAATCTAAAAAATTTGAAAAAGACCAAAAATATGTTTTCTCAAGACATGTCTTCTGGTATCGATAACATCTACGGTCTTAGAAATGTCATTCAATAATGGCACGGGACCATAGATGAAGTTCGAGTAGGAGGTGTAAATATTTCTTTCTAAACATGTCTCAAAATATGGCTTGCAGTTATTTCAGACTGTAACCCGCACTTAAAACTATGGTTTGCTATTTTTTCTGATAGCAACCCGCTCTTCAATGAAGGAAAGTGCTACGCTTAAACAATTTTCAAAAAAAATTCGTGCACTTATCCTAAAACAAAACGAGGAAAGTATGTCGAAGGACTGCTGTTCCTACACAAATGTTTTTCCGTCTAAAATTCTTCAGAAAAATATTTGTTGTTTTCAAAAAGTGGTGGTAAATGAGTTGCTTGAAAAATCAATCAGATTCAGTGCTGTTATAAAATTGAAAACTCAATCAATGACTTCAACGCTTTTAAACTTTTCAAAAAATTGAGTCATTGATTGAGGGGGAGAATGTTTTCAAATCTATATCATCTAACGAGATTATCTAATTATCCTATATGCTTAATTGAAAATGATGTTAACCTACGTTGAAGGACTAGGTGCCTAGGATATGATTGTTAGGTTTAGATGATTAGAGTTTGAGAAACACATTATTCCCATACCTTATATGAACTGATTGTTATGTTGGATTGACTTTAATTAGTCGATTGTTGTTTGGGTGATGTCGACTACCATATATCTGTATGTATGTTCACTAACGTATGCAGGTATATTGGTATAAAAGAATGTTCCCGATCCGGATCCCACAATTGAAGATGATTGGATGACGAAAGGAAAGAGTAACTATATCTTGGGTTGACAAATGAAGAAACGGAGCTTAATTGGACTTCTATGGAGAGTTGGCATAAATGCAACGTAAGAGGTCTCACTGCATCAGCAGATGGTTTTCTTCTAAGTGATTGAAGAAACGGAGCTTAATTTGACCTCAGTTGGCATTCAAAATGCAACATAAGAAGAAGTTTCACTGCATCTGCAGATGGTTTTCTTCCAAACCCTACAGCAACAAAAACGGAAGCTTCTCATCCACCTAACGTATCTTTGTGCAGGGATAATAGTGATGATACCATTTTTCTAAAACTTTGAATAATATTGTTTTTGAAAATGGAAAAATACTGTTTTGAAAATAAATTGGACTTAATTTTGAAAATCACCGGACTTCATTTTTATCAAAACCTAAGTCACTCAATTATCGACTTCGGTCATCGATTCAGGGGGAGAGTGATTTAAAATATAATATTTTCAAACAATATTTCTTCATAAAAGTTCTGGTTTGTATGTTAAAATGTGGTGATCTAAAGATTTAATGTTATGTCATGGTATGATTTTTTCTTTAGAATCAAGGTCTTTCAAAATGAAATTTTTTCTGTTCTTGTTTGATTGTGAAATTGTTTTGTTTTACTTAAAAGATCTCTTAAAAACTATCATACCTGACACTAACAATCTTTAATGTCTTAAAATGGTCCTTATCTGTCATCTTTCAAAATTGAATCTTGCCACGTCTTTCCCCAAATTTTTCTAAATGATTTAAATCAGTTGGGATCACAAATCTCAAATGGTTTGATATTTCTGATCGGGGTAGAGATCGTGATTTAAATCTCAAATCTGTTTTAAATGGAATTGGTTTTTAGTCCTTTAGAGGCACTCCTGCCTCCATGTGCCAAACGATTTCAATATACATAATGCACATGTTGAGGAGGAGGATTTATCCAAAAACCAGATGAGTATTTAAACAAGGCCACATTTTCTCCCATGTTTTCTAAACCTAATTAAATCACTTGGGATCCAAAATCTCAAAGGGTTTGATATTTTTGATCGGGGGAGAATGTGTGATTTAATAATGAAATTTGATAAAAGGTGATCGTTTTGATTTAATTGTGCACGCTGCTCGCTCATATGTGCTAAACGCTTTCGAATCTTGAAACACATATTGAGGGGGAGCAAATAAACTATCGAGGTACGAAAGCTTTTTAAAGTGATTTATAAAGTACCTTGATTGAGTTTTCATATGGTTTCTTAAATGGCTTTTGTAATCGTGGATGTGCTTCAAAAGAACTCTTGCCTCTATGTGATAAAAATGATTTCTCTTATCCTATGCACATATTGAGGGGTAGAATTTACCAAGAAAATCAAATGGCTTTTTCGTATGAAAATTGTGATCAAAGAAAATATTTCAAAGTCCTCTTGCCTCCTGTGCTAAACAATTTCTAAATCATACGCACATGTTGAGGGGGAGGTTTTCTAAATGATCAAAACTATTAGGGTACAAAATGCTTTGATCTCGTATCACAAGTACCTTGATTGTTTTTCCAAATGATTTTTCAATTGGTTTCAAGGAAGAATGAACTGTACCAAAAAGACCGACCATTTTACTTTATGTATGGAGTTATAAGGATGGTTAGGTTAGGTATTTGTTCCCACGATCCGCCAGAACCGGAGGGATCTACCCAGGGACAATCCACTAGATAGTGTAGAGTCCTTTAGGTATATTGAAAAAAGGAGAAAAATGAGAAATGGGAAGAGTGCGGACTGAGACAGAGCTAGTACTGGAATAAACCCAACAAGGTTCTAGTTATGAAGTCTCGGTAAGCACTGAAGGGGTTGAAGAATGAAAAAGAAATGAATACGAAAAGGGTGAAAAGAAATAGCCCTCCAACAATTCAACCTTAGGGCAGTAACCGGGTTCAATACATATGCTACTGGTGTTTACTAAGGTAACACTGGTATTGAAAACAAGACGTCATGGACCCAGTGACGCACTGCACTAAACTTCCCAAGCTACTCAAGTTCCTCTTAAAAGGGCTTGTTTCATTCTCACGGGGAACCGACATAATCTATCGACTTTCTCTTAGAGATTGTTGATATTGAAGAAGGAGACCCTCTCCCTAGTCTCCGGCACAGGAACCAAATATGCACTATTGAGTCTAGAGCCAAGAGATCATCCACAATATCTCATTAGGACACTAAATTATTGAAGACTTGTTGTTTCACACAATGTGGAAAGTAAGTATATATTAAGAGTCCTACGCATTATCCTTGTGGTATTGCCAGAACATCCGAGTGATATGTAATAAATATTCACGATGAAGATGGAAATCCTTCTAGAGCCAACATCAAACAAGCTCTTGGTGGGTGACATGTGAAATCTTGCAAAAGATCAAGCTTGTGACAACTGGATAGAAACGATGGGGAGATTCTTTCTTGAATCAACCTTGGTCCAGGAATGGAATTGACGAATGCTTTTGGAAAAACCGTTCAATGTGCAAATCTTCTTTTCTCTAGCGCATCGAATGTGTATTCATGTTTCAAATTCAAAAAGTATATCTGATTGAAAAAATACTTTTGGAAAAACTGTTCGATGTGCGAATCTCTTCTTTTTGCTAGCACGTCGAATGTGTACTCTTTTCAAACACAAAAAGTATTTTGATTGAAAATTGATCTTTCTCATAAAACCTTCGTCGTATTGCAAAACTCTTTCTTCAAGCAATACGCGATTGTTTTTCAAATCATTTTTCATCAATCAGTGAATCTCAATTTGCTGGTTCACTCACTCCGTGTTGTCTTCTTTGAGACGTTTCGGTTTGAGAACAGCTAGAGCAGCTGCGAAACCCTGTCAAGGAGATTCTTAGGAATCCTACCTGATCACAGGCAGTACTTGTACTGATCAACGGGGAACCGTGGGCCGTGTACCTCAATTCAACGAAAGTGGTCAAAGACACTTTCGTGTGTTTTATTGCTAACTGTTGTTTGCAGGTACATTTGGACGGTTGCAGCTGATCAGAATTGAGGCGTCAATTCAAAGCCGCATGCTCACAGCATCCACACTTAATCTGAAGAAATCATGACTGGTGCATATCTACATAACCTGGTTCTGATATTTTTATACTATGTTTCTGCTACGCTGCTACAAATATCATGAACCAGTAAGGCTTCCGCTACTCTGATGGAAAGATGTCATGATTCAAAAGTGTGAGCATGTCGGTCCGAAAGTCACAACTTCACATGATGGCAACACAATAAATGGTGATCCATAGATTTACTGTGGCTGATGATCTCAATGAAAGCTCGAAGATCATCAAAGATGTGGATCAGACCAAAGACCTCCACTAAAAGTACAAATCTATGCGGACTTTGAAGAATCGCTGCTAAAGCACAAAGATTGCGGAAATGAAGAATTCATGTCTACGAGCTCAAGACTGAAGTTAAAATAGAATGCTAGGATTCGAAATGTAAAACATGGGGTGACCTCTCTTAGGGGGAGATTGTTAGGAATTAGAAAATTCCATAGTGAAGTGTCGGTCACCCCAAGTATTATCTAGCATAAGTTAGCTCGTAGACATATCATTAGTTACGTTATTTACCAGTTTATTAGTTAGTTATTAGTTTAGTTTAGCATAGTGTAACACCGTGGAGGAAGGACGGGTCTTTACCCACTGTATACCTGATCCACAGGCCGATAGGAGGTCGTGTAAGTTGTAACTATAAATACCCCTTCCTTAGATGGAAGGGGTGGTGCTTTCAATCTAATATTCCATAATTTGTGAACCAAGTCTCTAGCTTGAACACCCAACTCTCTAACTTTCTCTCTCTAATGGCAAACATGTATTTTGATCATCCAAGACCACCCGAATCCTCAACACAATAAAAATATCGATCCTACATGTTCTTAAATGACTACTAATAATGCTTAGTCGTTTTAATTGGCGACTGATCACCCACCACCACAATACCTCATAACACCCCTTCACTCAAACCTACTCCTATGGCATTTCCAAATACCTTGCCAATTAGGACAGCGGCATCCGCGACCAGAGCAATAATGTCGATTAGACTCCCAGTAGTCGTTGGGAAACAAGATCGTACAGGTGCTCACGGATCAACTGCGGAGGCGGCCAGGGAAAGGAGCCACGGGGGAAGTGAAATGGTAAGGGAGGGAGTGATGTAGTGTGGAAAAGGATGGGTCCTTAGGGAAGGATAAGAAGGAACGATATGGACAGGGAGTCATATTAGACAGTCCCTAGCTATCAAGAAACTTTCCACACAACGGCAAGCAACAAAGGATGCAAATCACACCTTTATCCTATTGTCGTTGCTTCCCGGCCCCCAGACAAGCTCACGTCTACCAACCCGAGTCAATTAGGTTGGATAGACTCAATGTAAGCTAAAAATGACCAACTTGCAGGCGCCGGAATATGTATATAAAAGCTACCCTCACAGGCTACACTTTCAAAAAGACGGAACTATCCGGAGAAGATCCTTGAAAGGTCTATCATGCTCGCTGCATGACCTACAACATTGCAAGCTCGCTACTACAAAAAGTAAAAGCATGGTGGGCGAGCATTCTAGCCCTTCAAGGAAAAACGACAAGCCTGGTAGCTCCTCGAGAATCACCGTCAAAAGAGAGTGACGGGAGATTCCCCCGAACAAAAAGGTAGCATACAAGGAAAGGATTCTAGCCCATGAAAGGAGCAAGAATACTCACACAAACGTTACCCAGACCGGGAAAGCCGGCAGAAAGATAACAATGGCAATAACAGCACGTTCGGCTAGAGCAATCCTTCAAGAAAGAAAAGTACAACTATCACAATTAAGATAATGCGCTGCGGACAACTATCAAAACAAACTTCCACAATAAGGAAACCTTCCGAGAAACAAAGTCTCAACAGAAACTGATGTCCGTCATCACCAAAGTTCTAAAGGAAGCAAGGTTCCAGCAGCCATAGAACTAAAAGAGTAAGACTGGTAACAGGAAAATGTACAATGCATTTGAATTTACTTATTTTTGTAATGTATTTAAAAATATGACCAATTAATAAAAAGTGAAGATTAGCTACCTTCATTATTTTATTTATTTTTAAATATTTTCATTTTTATTAAATGCATATGACGCGCAAGCACAAAAATTGGGCATGACCCAAATATGTTATTTTCGAATAACAAAGAGTTATCACGAATAACCAACTGGTGAATAGCATAATCACCAAAGTACATAAGAGGTATTGCAAGCCCAATACTGGGAGGATAGCCCAAAATTATCCAAAGACTATTACAAACGTGCGTATCCGTATAACGTTAAAAATAGCACCGCACAAATAAAAAGAGATATGTGCGCAAAATACTATTAACTACGTTCATATCCGTATAATGTTAAAATAGCAACACAAAAGTGAAAAATGACATACACAAAAAGTCTCAGGAACTTGCATAAAGAAAAAGTCATAGCATAAGCATAAAGTAAATGAACAACATGCAGAAATACAAACAAAAAGCTGCACGCAGCCATCAGAGGCATCACAAGAGAAGCAAAGACAGACATTGTTCAAACGAGTACAAAGCATATAAGAAAAAACAAGAAAGACTAAGTCCGCACCAAGGCAGCCGCACTCGCTTCAGGCTCGAACAGAACAGTAGGGACCTCACTAACTTCAGAATGCGGATCATTCGCAACTTCAAGAAGTGCACTAGACCCACCAACATCATAATCATCAATAGAAAGAGGCCTCACAGATATGTCAGAGGCACTGACAGGAAGAGACACAAGTGGCAAAGAAGTAGTGCAAGCCAAAGCTAACACACCAGTCGAAGATGCTTCCACACCCACAACATTACGGGCGGACAAAGGATACCCGCCGCTAAACCTCCTTGCTAGACTTAAGCACGGAGAGTAAGGAAAACTCCACATTTTCAAGGGCTTTTACGGCGGAAAGATAATGAGCCTCCGCAGATGGATCATATATAGCAAGCTCAGAAAGCTCTTATTTTTCCTTACCATGAATAATACCCGCCGCTAAACCTTCTTGCATACCCTTATCGATAGCATGCTCAATAACTTATGCCATTGCCGCAGTATACTCCGGAGAATTCAAGCACTTAAACACAACAAGGCTCATACCGTTAGTTAACAACCAGCGTCGGCTAGATAACAACGTAAGGAATCGAGGATAAAACTCCTCATCAAGGTGACTAGCCAAGGCATACAAATCAGCAATGGCCGAATCAAGCTTCCGCATAAGTACGACCATTTTAGCATCCTGAATCTTGCAAAATTCTTCCTCCAAAGCAGCAAGGGAAGGAACTTGGCTGCGGAGCTCAAAACATGACTCCTCCAAGATACGTATCTGCAAATAAAACAAAGTCAGAAGACAGCGGGAAAACAAACAAGCGGAACAACTAGCCAAAAAGGCACGGACGCTGATGAGTGTCTAAATACTCATCATTTTTGTACCAATTAAACTGCAAAAACATCTGAAAACACTCAGAAATGCATCAAAATGATAAAAATATCACAAATAAGTGTTTTATGTGTTTTAAATGCAAAAATATCAAAATCTGGTGAAAAACGTATCAAGTTTGCATAATTGGCAGTTTTAGTCCCCCAAGTTTCAAAAGTTGTCAAAAACAGTCCCTGGTAAATCAAAATAAAGAAAAATATCATTTTAAGTCCTTAGGGATTCATGAGTTGTCAAAATCGGTCCTTAAAATCAAAAATTGAAAAATTACAACTTTAGTCCCTCAAGTTTTGAAAATGTCAAAAATAGTCCTTGGAAGTTTGAAAATTTCTATTTTAGTCCTTGTACTATTGAAGTTTGTCAGTTTTGGTCCTTGTGACAACTTTGGAATATTGGCAGAAATGGTCCCTCAAGTTTGGAATAGTTGCAGTTTGGTCCTTGTCATCTAAACAAACCAAATGGACCCTTTAAACCATTATGACCCCTGCCTTTAAACCTTTGACCCCTTCCCTATTTTTGGACCCCTGGTCAAACCCAGTCAAACCTCCCAACCCCGCCCACTGGCTTATCTTCTTCCCCAACTTGCCTGCAACCTCTCACCAATCACTTCCACCCTCAGACCTTATCTCTTCCAACTCTAAACCCATAATCATCACATCTACTCACCCTCACCCCCCCCCCCCCAATTGCAATATCACAGTCCACAAGGGTCAAAATAATTTTCCCGCCAAATTTGATCAAATGGCCAAAATCCATTTAAGACATCCAACGGCCCCAATTATGAGTGGGAATCAATCAGATGACACGTGGAAGCATTTTTGGGTATATAAGAAGAAGAGAAGCTAGAGAACAAGGGCAGTAGTTAGTTTTTTAAATTCATGTATGTCGTTTTTTATTAAACTGTCTTAATTAGTTTATAAATTTGTAACTTTAAGCTCTATTATACTAAAACTAAGTTGTTTGATCATTGTAACTCATTTTCAAGTCTTAATTCAAAGTTTCAATTAAGCTTCAAGTTTCATATTCACTGTTGCAAAACTCAGTTTCAAATTCTTATGTCAAAGCTTCTAATAGCTTATATTTAAGTTCAAATAAGCTTACTCAAGCTTATTATAGCTTTTAGTAAGCCCATAAAGCAGGTTCAAGCATAATTGGTGTTTGGTCAACGAAAGTCAACTGAGAAGAAATTTTGGTTAAGCAGGGTTGGAAATGGATATTGGTTGATGCAGTAATGGATATAGGTTGAAATTTGGTTTTAGACAGTGGTTACTTGTGGTGTTTGGTAAGCCATTGTGGCTAGGCTCTTTGTAAGTGTTTGAATTATGTTTCATTACTGCCATGATTGCATTAATAGTTTAGTAGTTGTTTGATAATTGTAGTCATTGTTTTCTGCATCACATAGGTAGTTTAGGTCTATTCTAATAAATATTATAGCTTGTATGTGTGGATTATCAGTAGTTAAGTTGAAATCAGTTAATATAAATTGTGTTTGGTACAGTTAGTTTGTTTGAGCTTGAGCTCTTGCTTGTGCCTAAAACCTGTCTACTTAGTCTCTAATAGGACCACTTGAGTCATTTTGGTCAGTCATTTGTATCTGCATAAGTTCAAAGTCAAAATCCATTTTATCCTGTTCTTGCTTCATAACTGTTGAGAATTTGTAAAACCAAAAGCTTGATTTGTGTTCAAAAATCATAGATATTGGTTGCATTAGCCTTAGTTTAACATAAAACATCATATTCAGTCCATAAATCAAGATTAAAGTTCATAAAAGTCAAAATTATCAAAACTGCTCAAAAGTCAAAAATGAAAAAGTCATTTTTAGCCCAACTTGGGTGATTTTTAATTGACTCATTTCTAGGTCAAATTCATTGAAACTCTGGGTTTAAAAACTTAAGCTGGTCTATTTTCCATAAATGATTTTTGCAAATTTTTCCAAAAGCTCTTTGAGGTCCAAATAAGCAACTCAATAAGCTCTTATGTGCCCTGTGCACACTCAGTATTAGCTGAGTGTGAACAGGCACTTTGCAGACCCTGCATAGGGTTGGTTTTAGATCCTTAGGGTCTGAGATTTGTTTTAGAGATAGTCAAGCTGGTTATCTTGAGTTCTTCATTTTTGCTTTTCACATAAGCTTTCTCAACAAGCAGTTGCATTAGCCACAAAGTAGCTAGAAAATCTGTTTTTGGCTCTTGAGCTCAAATCATCAAATCAAGTTAATCAGTACTATAGAGGTTAAGAGCAGTTGTATTTGGTTGCTTTCTAGTAATTTTAACATATTATAGCTTCTGTATCAGTTTGGTGCTCATTGGTAGCCTTTGGCTTAAGCCAAGTGCTTATTTATAAGCAGTTTCCATTGCAGTTCCATATTCATACACATAAGCCACTGTTTTTATAATTTTCCTAGAATTAGAATATTATTTTAGAGTTTTCCTGAATTTTTCATATTTTTCTAGAACTGTTTGCTATTTTTCTTTATTTTAAACAGTTTTTAGGCATATTTAATTAGCTTTAAATACAATTAATTCAGAAAAGTTTCAAAAAAATAAGTTTTCATTTTTCCTAGGTTAAGGTAAATATAAAAAGTCAAAAAAATATTTTTCCAGATTTTTCATAGTTTAATTTGTAATTTTTAGTAATTTAATTAGTTTTAAATAGTTTTTAATTCATAGAAAATAGAAAAATAATCAGAAAAATATAAAAATAGTTTTGAAAATTCTCTTTAGTTATTTTAGATTTTTCTAAGTCATAATTTCATTTTTCTAGCTTTATTTCATATTTTCTTGTATTTTAGGGTATTATTAAATAGTTAAAAATAGTTTTTAATTAATAATAATTAGATAAATAGTTATAAAAAATAATTTTCTTTTTCTAAAAACTTTCTCTTATCACTAGGTTTGTAAAAATATCATTTTCATATTTTTAGGATTAATATTGCTTCATTTTCACATTTTCTTTTGTACGTCACGTAGTTTCTAAGTTAAATTTGTAATCAAAAACATCAGTTTAAATATAGTGATAGCGTTTATTTAATATAATTTATATTTTTAATTTTCTTTAATTTGCATTTAAGCCCATGTAGTTTATATACTTTTCCTTTTAGTATAATCAATCACAATCTTTATCCGTTCAAATCCTCTCGATCACTATTCGTTTGACTATTCTCGCACAGCTCGTTGGGACATAACGACCTGGGGAAACACTATACTCTCCTGGACTTCATTGCATTGGTGTCTGAACTGTTTTAAGTTTCTTACGGTTAGCCATTCACATGTGGCTAGCTTGTGTGAGATAACTTGACGGTTTGGCACGAATCAAATTTTGGCGCCACTGCCGGGGAGCTGTGCTAATTATCCTACGTTTAGCATATTAGTGATTTGAATATTCACTCCTTGTTCATACCATCTATCTATATCTATATATATTTTCTTATAAAAATCCAAAAAACCCAAAAACATCCAAAAACATATAAAACACAAAAAAAAAATATTTTCCTTTTGTTTCTATATATGTATCAAAGATAAAAATACAAAAAGATTTGTCGTTTTCTTTGTTTAATAAATAACAACATAAAATATTACCACCGCAAACCAAGGTAGTGTACTACCTAACTGGGGGTACGACCATAATAAGTTCCCGAACCAAAGATTTAAAACTTGCCTTTGTGTCCTTGAGAGTGGTGTACCTTTTTCAAAGAAGCCATTCATCTTGTGATTATTGGTTTAAGTTCACTGTTGTTTTGCCTCGATATTGTTTTAATTGGATTTGTTGTTATATCTACTTGTCAAAACCATAAAACCCAAAAAGATTCTTCTTACCCCATTTTCACCACTTTCATAATTCTCTTCCTTAACTCTGAGATCTCTTAGAGTTAACTCTAGTGTATGCGCACTCGCTCTTCTAGGTCTGTAAGCCCATTCCGTGAGCTTGTCAGGATTCCAAGAAGGCGTGTCCGTAGACTTTCTGCCCCATCAGTCGGATCTGAGATCCGGACTGCTCACACTACTTCCGTTGTCATGGCGGAAGAACGTCCTATGTGTGAGCTTCTCCAGGCACCCATCGACGGGTATGGAGATGCTATTGTTATCCCAGCCATTGTGGCTGAAAATTTTGAGCTCAAAACCGGGTTACTGAATCTTGTAACCTCAAGTCAATTCTATGGTTTTGAGCGGAATGATCCTCATGCTCATATTCGATGGTTTAACAAGATTGCATCTACCATCAAATACAAGAATGTCCCCACAGATGCTGTCAAGCTTCTTCTGTTCCCATTTTCCCTTGAGGGGCAAGCCCGGATTTGGCTTGAAAAACAACCCCCTAAATCAATCGAAACATGGGAAGACCTGGTGAAGAAATTTGTGAACGAGTTTTATCCACCTTCCAAAACCACGAGGCTTAAAAATGAAATCATCAAGTTCACACAAAAGTTTGATGAACCCTTCAGTGAATCGTGGGATCGTTTTAAGGAATTACTCCGCAAATGTCCTCACCACGGTTTCCTCGAGTTGATGCAACTCGATACTTTCTATAATGGAGTGAGTCAATCT
>BPTQ01000007.1:321708027-321718903 GCA_019973895.1 Chrysanthemum seticuspe | reverse complement strand
ATGAAGCTAGTATATATATATATATATATATATATATATATATATATATATATATATATATATATATATAACACATTTAATAAACTCATATATTTTATAATTATACATTTTTAATTATTTTAAATGTGATATGTGATGTTAAGTATATAATATTAAAAGATCATTAAATACTAATTATGTAAATATGAAATATTTAAATAATACTTATGAGGTTGTTGTTAGCAAGTTTAAAATATTTGTAAAAAGTTTCATGGAGATATTTTAGTAAGTATATCTAAAGGCTTGTTTGTTTTATTAAGATGTTTTGGATCTTAATTTGACTATCACATCTTTTTGGTAAAAAGTGGTTTTAAAGTGTGAATTTGAATGAAATATATATATATATATATATATATATATATATATATATATATATATATATATATATATATATATATATATATATATATATATATATATATAGTGAGGATCAGGTGCTGATTTTTTTAATTCGTGCGGATGTGCGGATTGATCTGAACCGCCCATTTCAGATCTGATCTTGACTTTTTGTAAAAAAGTCAAGATCTGCGCTTACATTCAAGGTACCAATTGACCATGTAAACGATTTTTTTTGATTTTTTTTCCTTTTAAGCGATCCTTACTATTGCTATCTTTTTTCATTTTTTTATTTTTTCAGATTTTTATGAGCACTTTTTGTTTTTTTGTTTTTTTGATTATGAGTCCTACCATGATATTAACGATATTATGAGTTCTACTGTGATATTAACAATTTTACTTAATACCACTGTCTTTTTTATTACGATATTACGAAAAGTTACGGTAATATTAAAAAAATTAACTTTGATATTAAGAAAACATGTAAAAAGTAACTGTGATATTAACAATTTTACTTAAAAAGTTACTTTGATATTAGAAAAAAACTTAATATCACTGCTAGTTTACATACTACTGCTAGCCTTACCTAGTAGTGATATTAAGAAAGCTTGATAATTACGATGATATTAACAAAATTCATAATATCATTATACCTTTTAACGATGAAAATGATTTTTTTCTGATTTTTTTTCAGCGATTCTTAATAAATTGTTGTCCTATTTCTTTTTTTAATTTTTTCAGATTTTTTTGAATGTTACTGTGATATTATCCGCACCATCCCTACTTAAAATTTAATCCGCACCCGATCCCATATATATATATATTGTCTGAATGTTTTAATTGTCTTCTTTAAGTATATATTAAAGGATAATCACAAAAAATGCATCAAACTTGCCCATTTTTGTTATTGTATTGTAGGGTTTTATTTATTTATTTATTTATTTTATTATTATTTTTTTCATTGTAACACAAATTTTTCGAATTTCGATCATTGTGTGTATCCGTTACCTGCTAAACTTGGATTGTTAGTCATTTATACTAACGACCGTTAGTAAATAACTTAAAATCTGGTTTTATTACGTTTTCATCAATTTTTATACGTGTTCGTCCGTTTTTATACGTTTTCGTCCGTTTTTATACGTTTCATCCGTTTTTATACGTTTTCATCCATATTTATACGTTTTCATCTGTTTTTGTACGTTTTTATATATTTGCATATGCTTTCGTCCGTTTACTTACGTTTTTATCCGTTTTCGTCTGTTTTTATATGTTTTCATCCGTTTTTATACATTTTTAGTGTTTTTTTACGCTTTCTTACGTTTTTGTACGTTTTCGCATGTTTTCTTACATTTTCGTCCGTTTTTATACATTTTTTTTTGTTTTTATACGTATCCTTACGTTTTCGTATGTTTTCATCTGTTTTTATACTTTTAAAATGTTTTCTTACGTTTTCATCTGATTTTATACGTTTTCGTCCATTTTTATATGTTTTCATCCGTTTTACGTTTTTGTCCGTTTTTACACGTTTTCGTTCGTTTTTTCACGTTTTCGTCCGTTTCTATACGTTTTATATGTTTTTGTAAGAAAACATATAAAAACGTATGAAAACGGATAAAAATGAGCGAAAACGTCTAAAAACGGATGAAAACGTATTAAAACGAACGAAAACAGATGAAAACATAAAAAAAATGACAAAAACCAATGAAAAACGGACGAAAATCGGACGAACACGTATAAAATCGGACGGACACGTATAAAATCCTTTGGGGGGGAATGATTTTCTTTCCCTTTTTCTTTCCCCACCATTATCATTGCCTTTCTTTTTTTCTTTCACGAGTTTGAACCAAACACGCCTAGGTAAGATAGTTGTTTTTATAAACATGAAGGGCAAAAGGGACAATTGACGGTGATGATAGATAGATACGAAACGCGGGAATGATTTTCTTTCCCTTTTTCTTTCCCCACCATTATCATTGCCTTTCTTTTTTTCTTTCACGAGTTTGAACCAAACACGCCTAGGTAAGATAGTTGTTTTTATAAACATGAAGGGCAAAAGGGACAATTGACGGTGATGATAGATAGATACGAAACGGAGTAGTTCACTAGATCTATCACCCTCTCAATCACTCCACCCCATAAACAAACACAGTTCACGAGTCCACTCCCACTCTCTTTCACCTTCAAAAACACACACACACACACACTTTCACCTTCACATTCACATTCACCACCAGTGTACGTGATCATCATCATCAATGGCAGCAGCAACAGTTGGAGCATTAAAACCACCACATTTCATCACCTCCTCATTATCTGAGAAAAAAAGCAACCTCTTCCGTTCATCCTTATCATTCTCCTCCTCACTTTGTGAAAAAATATCTTCATCCGTACAGCCACGTCGTAGTAGTAATAGTAGTAGTACTAGAGCTCCGTTAGTTGTTTGTCCGAAATCAGTTTCGGATTCTAAGAATTCGCAGACATGTCTTGATCCTGACGCTAGCCAAGTATGTATTTATTTTCTGTATACTGGTTTAAATGCTTTTTATTAGGTGATTTTGAAGTGTTAATGTGTTTAGATCTGGTGATGATTTTGCATGTATGTTGTTATTTATATAATGAAGGTTAATTTGTTTGGTTATAAGTCAGTTGTGATTAATTTGATAGAAAGAGAATGCGATAGTTTAAAATCAATTTAGACGCGAGAAAAGTAGATAAAGTTAATCAAACTATGTTTGGAAGTTGAAAATGACGAAGAAGATGCGAAGGAAGGCTGATCGAATGAAGGATTCTCATTCATATGTTATTATAGGATTAGACTTCATACCTTTGTGGGGTCGTAACAATGGATCTTGTTGTGTATGATTGTGTAATGCAATGTTGTTAACTTGTTTCACGTGCTCCATATAGAAGATGGCTTATGAGTTGCATAGGTTTAACAAAAATAGATGCAATCTAACAGTGAACACATGAATAATGAATTAGATGAATGGTATATGCAGCGTCGTCTTTACTATGAAAGATGATTGATTAGTTGAAGGGGAATGTGGATATTCATTGTCATTTGAGCTGCGCCGCTAAAACTAGATTTTTTAGGACGCGCAGGAAATGGTAAAGTAGAATCACATTTCACATATTTTGGGGTCGTTGGTGTCGTTATGAGTTCATGTCTTATGTGTTTTATATCTTTCGTATGGTAGACTGCTTATTATTTTTAGCCACGAGTTTTCCTTTTGTGTTAGATATAATGTTATTGATTCGTCGTGTGTATTGTTTTTGCAGAGTGTTTTGGGTATAATACTTGGAGGTGGAGCGGGGACTCGTCTCTACCCTTTAACAAAGAAGAGGGCGAAGCCTGCTGTTCCTTTGGGAGCAAACTATCGCCTTATCGACATTCCTGTCAGCAATTGCTTGAATAGCAACATTTCAAAGATTTACGTTCTTACACAGTTCAACTCTGCTTCACTTAATCGTCACCTTTCACGGGCTTATGCAAGTAACATGGGTGGTTATAAGAACGAAGGGTTTGTTGAAGTCCTTGCTGCTCAACAAAGTCCCGAGAATCCTAACTGGTTTCAGGTAATCTAACTGTGCATAACACAAAATCTGATCTAGTCTTGGTCAATATTGTTTGCATTATTGCTCACGTGAATACGTTTAATTGGTTGCAGGGTACTGCCGATGCTGTAAGGCAGTATTTGTGGCTGTTTGAAGAGCATAATGTTCTAGAGTTCCTTATCCTTGCTGGAGATCACTTATATCGTATGGATTACGAGAAGTTTATTCAAGCTCACAGAGAAACAGATGCTGATATCACTGTAGCAGCTCTGCCTATGGATGAAAAGCGTGCAACTGCATTTGGTCTCATGAAGATTGATGAAGAAGGGCGTATAATTGAATTTGCAGAGAAACCAAAAGGAGAGCAACTGAAAGCTATGAAAGTTGATACTACAATTTTAGGACTTGATGAAGAGAGAGCTACAGAGATGCCTTATATTGCTAGTATGGGTATATATGTTGTCAGCAAAGATGTAATGTTGAATTTGCTGCGAGATCAGTTCCCCGGAGCAAATGATTTTGGAAGTGAAGTAATTCCTGGAGCAACTTCTATTGGCCTAAGAGTATGTTTCAAGTATCTATTATTCATGTGTTGCATATCTTTAAATACTCTATTATTAGCCCTTAAAAGAAAAATTACAAACAAAGTCTGTATTAAACAACATTATCTGTTACTAGTATAATTAACTTATATTTGCCAGAGAATATACTGGCATATTTAATTCTATCAAATTTGGAAGCATATTTAATTGTATCAATTTATTTCTTTGATCATCAATCCTGCAACTGTCATAGTATGTTGGTCATTAATATAGATACCTTCTCACTTGTCACCTAATTTGGAAGTATCTAGTGGTTAATTTTTTTAATCATGTTGTTAACATTGAAGCATCATGTAGATACACTTTATTTCACGCAACTAATGGTCAATCATCCTAGCCAATATTGTGCCTATAAATTTTGGGACTGGCTTTAATTTGTGCAGAAGCGTGGCAACTGATATTTTTTTCTGCATAGGTACAAGCTTATCTGTATGATGGTTACTGGGAAGATATTGGTACCATTGAGGCTTTCTATAATGCCAATTTGGGAATTACAAAGAAACCAGTGCCAGATTTCAGGTAATTACATTTTTTATGGTATTGAAGTCTCTTAGCTTCCTATGATCCTGTTTATATTATGGCTAATGTCTTTCCATAGTACTAAAAAATATTGGGTCGTTTGTTTGATGCAGTTTCTACGATCGTTCATCTCCTATTTACACCCAACCTCGATATTTGCCTCCTTCCAAGATGCTTGATGCTGATGTCACAGACAGTGTTATTGGTGAAGGGTGTGTGATTAAGGTTAGAAGGTTATGGTTCTTGTTTGTAGTGTTCTACTGATTAGTGGTTGCATATTTGACTCAATTGTCCAAAGATTGGTACAAGAACTTAATTTAACATGACACATAGGAACATTGTCGATCACGTATTCTCTTGAAATGTCATTACCTGGTCTATTGTGTGCGTCATTTTTACTGCATAGTTTACATGGTAATATGGTATATTGTCTTAGACTGAAATTCCTCTGATAAACTGATATCTTTCTTTCAATCTTGGTTGTGCAGAACTGCAAAATTCATCATTCTGTTGTTGGACTTCGATCTTGCATAGCTGAAGGTGCAGTCATTGAAGATTCATTGCTGATGGGAGCAGATTATTATGAGGTAATACATCACGATAATGTTTAACAGTTCCTTAAAACGGCGTTATTTTTTTGTCAGTTTAAGTAACTAGGAAAGTGTATTCCTTCTATTAAGACTTTCTTGTGAATCATGCCGTGACAAAGTTCATTTTTTGTTGTTTTTGTGTTCCAGACTGATGCTGACAGGAAGCTTCTTGCTGCAAAAGGTAGTGTTCCGATTGGTATTGGGAAGAACACTCACATCAAAAGAGCAATCATTGACAAGAATGCACGCATAGGAGACAATGTGAAGGTAACTTGTAATATAGTTTTCTTGGTTAATACCAACACGTGTATATATAGAGGTGGTTCAACCCATTTACTTATTATTGGGTTGATTCAGATTAAGTTTCATATCTGATGGGTAGTTAATGAAAATATTCAAAAACTTCGATCATGATAGAATGAACATTAAGTCTTATAATTATACACTAATATTATTGAAATTTTTTGGAGAAAAGGGTGTACGGGTCAAAATTACTTTTTTTTTGACCCAAACCGGTTTGTCCTGCACTAACCTGCCCATTTTTTCACCTCTTTGCACGTTCAAACAGTCTTCCTAATCCGTTGTTAGCATGTGGTAACAGTTGAGAAACACTCTTTGTTTATCTTCTTATTTTGTGAAATGGCAGATTATAAACAGTGATAACGTTCAAGAAGCAGCAAGAGAAACAGATGGGTACTTCATAAAAAGCGGAATCGTGACAGTCATTAAAGATGCGTTGATTCCTTCTGGCAGCATAATCTAGATGATGCAGAAATCTTGATAGCCATCAGTGATGATTCGACTGTAAGGTACATCATCATATCCTGTTACAGAACAATGCATTTGGTATCGGAAGAGGAAGCATGTCGAGACGTGAAATGTAAAGATACCATTTTATTTAATAAAAGAAAACTTTCTACACTGTCCTCTTATATACTTGCATTCTGGCTAGATGAGGTCATATAACTTCAAATGCCGGTCATGTGTACCTAACTAATGTTTTCATATAATACAAGAGTTCCTATCCATGTAGATGTTAGTCCAATAGACTATGAGTCCCATATATCATAATATGCTAAATTTCACTTGATATATCAATTAAACCACAAGCAACTGAGATACCCAATGTTTTGAAACCCGGGTCGATCCGGCTGGGTTAACCGGTTGGACCGGTTTCGGGGTAAAAACGGGTCAAAATAACCCGGGTTTCTAAAACCGGGTTAACCGGTTAGACCCGCCGGGTTTTGAGTGACCCGGGTCAACCTTGTTCTAGAAACCTGGCCGGGTTTGGTTTTTTTCAAATTTTTTTTATAAAAACCGGGTTGACTCGGATTGACCCGGCGGTCGAACCGGTTGACCCGGCGGTCAAACTGGTTGACCCGGTTATTTTTTTTTAAATATTTTTTAATGGAAAACCGGGTTGACCCGGTTATTTTTTTTAAATATTTTTTAATGGAAAACCGGGTTGACCTGACGGTTGAACCGGTGACCGGTGACTCGACCGGGTCGATTATAAACCCGGTTTTCAAATACCTATGGTTTAATACGTGACCTTGAGGAATTAACATTGGCATTGTCGTTAATTCAATTAGTCTACTCATCACTGTTATAGGCAGGGGCGTAGCCAGAATATTTCATGAGAGTGGGTGCAAACTTTTTTTTTTTTTTTTTTTTTTTTTACTTTTCTTTTTTATTATTATTATTTTTATCATGGTGGGCTGAAAAAGGGAGAACAAGCCAACCGGCAAATGGGTCGGGTCGGGTCTAGTACAAATTATATTTTTTATTATGACGAGGAATATCCCAGTAGTATCGTGTAGAGTTCAGCACCATACCAACCTATACATTTTCTTCTGTAACAAAGAAAATGTTTAAGGAGTATAATATTCGTTGATAAAATTAAGTACAACAAACTAAATGTTTAGTATTAGTTACATTTTAAAGGCACTAATATCATATACGAAGTAGTTTAATGATGCAACTTTTTTTTTAAGAAGAAAATAAAAATAATGCAACACTTGACTATAAACATTAGGGGCAATTCTACAAACGGCCTGGTCGCCAAGGTGTGCAGGTTTTTCTAGACTTACTTTGGTTAGTTTCTTAAAATGGACCAAGCGACTAGCAAATTTAATACAAGTGACATGTGTCGCTAAAAAAAGTTGCGCCTATTTTGTGTCATAGATGTGTAAGGCACAAGTAGGGGTTTCTTTTGAGCTACTTATCACTAGGGACTTTTAAAAGTTTGAGCGAATTTCTATTTTGTACTGTTAAATACTTTTACAAAATAATTCTCATTTTTATTTTACTTTTATGATTATGTGGAATTTTGTATCTTTTTTATGATATTATTCATCTTTTTCCTCTTAACCAACCACCACCATAATCTCATCAACCACCATCATTTCCAGCAACCATCATCACCTCGGGCAATCACCACTCAACCCTCCGGTGACTCCACTTTTTTCGACGAGTAACAAAAAACCTGAAATGATCAGTATCCCCACTATGCAATCCAAAATCAACATTTATGGAACTCAAAATAAAATTTAATCAAAACTAGATAATTTCGTCTAGCATCTTGAGTCACCATGTTCGACCAACCTCCATCTCCGGTCACAACATGAATAAGAATCAAGATGTGATTTTGAACCATATCTTAGATTTGTGATGGAAAGAAGACATTTTGTGACTGAGAAACCTTTCTCATGTAATTAATTTGCATTAAAATTTTTAGATAATATTTTTTTGTATGGACCAAAAAAGGTTTTTGAACGAATTTGCATTAAAGAAGATATTTGGCTGTGAATGAGGAACCTTTCACATGTAATTAATTTGCATTAAAGTATGTAGATATTTTTTTTATCCGGTTTGCATTTATTAATTTTCGAAAGTATTTTTAAACGAATTTTTAAATTAAAACTTTTTGTAAAAGTAATGAAATAGGTGATGGGTAAAGTACAAAAAGGCGAAATGTTGCTAGGTCGCTTAAAATTATTCGCTAGGTTACTCAACCTTGGGAAGGAGCAAAGAGATTAAAATAATATTATTAGAAGTTTGACTATTTTGGAACAAAAAGACAAAATAGAAGTTCGCTCAAACTTTTATAAGTCGCTAGTGATAAGTAGCTCAAAAGATACCCCTAATTTGTCTTACAACAAATGATTAGGTGCGACTTTTTTTAGTGACACACGTCGCATTTTTATTAAATTCGCTAGTCGCTTAGTCCATTTCAAGAAACCAACCAAAGTGGGTCTAGAAAAACCCGCACACCTGGGCGACTGGGCCGGTCTCAAAATTGCCCCTAAACATTACGACAAAAGCACTCCAATCAATAATTTCATATATGTCCAATTTAAACATTAAAATGCCTTATTTACTCAATCAAATTTTATAATGTCATATATAGTCAACTAAAACATCATATTTACCCATTTCATTATAAAATTAATTTAAAATGAATTTACATCGATAAATCCCAATTATACCCTTTAAGAGCATTCACAACAATAACACAATAACATCAATAACACCGTCCACGTCAGCGCCACATCAGCTTTAACATTTCACCTTAACATAAAAAAAAAACACCCACAACAATAACATCCCAATAACATCAATAACATTCCCAACAATTTACAAAAACAACCCCTCATTTAGGGGCATAAAAAAAAAAAAAAAAAAAAAAAAAACGCGCGTTGCCTGCATAATGTGGAGGTTATAACGCCCAAATAACACTGTGGTTCTAATGGCTAACGCCGAAATAACGCCGTTATTTGCGTTTTAACGCCGTTAAGGCGTTGCTTTTGTCAATGCTCTAAGAATATACAGTAAATAAATAAGTGTGATTCCTCAATTGTTTAATACATGATATGCAAGAGAATGATTTAAGGACTTATAACTTAAAATTGTTGCTACTTATTTGAAGATTCTAAGACTCAAAGATAATGATTTAATGTAACACTGCCTTTGTGATGCTTGCTACTTTCGTTTATGATATACTGTAATTGGACATGGTGAATGGAAATGCTTGCTACTTTTTTGGGCAAAGGGCTGGAAATGGAAATTGGATTACGGGAAACTGGGGATGGAAATGTAAAAGCTAGACACGAATGTTCATCCGCAAGCGTCATGCACTGTGAGGTTCGCACTAGGATTAGATTTCAATCTCTTAGTTAACAATTTGTCGTTGATACAAATGATTTAACATTATAAAAGATCAACCAAGATAATAGAATAGCTGAGACGAAAAAACCAAGCAACCTTTATAGAATTTTAGGGTATAATGAGAATTTAATGATGAAAATTTATTTTTAAATAAATTTTATAATCAAAGATTTAAAGGTATATATGACAAATATGATGTTTTAGTTGAGTATATATATATGACATTATAAGTTTTAGTCGGGTAAATATGTCATTCTAAAGTTCATTTTTTTTTTGTTAGACATATATGGAATTAACCCCAATTTAGATACTAGATTAAGATACCAACTAGCTCAATTAGCAGGTAACGATCTAACTAAAATAATAATGTAGTAAAGTTTTCTACAATATTTAAATAGAAAATACATTTGAAAGTAAACAAAAATTTTAAATCCATGAGATGCATATAATAAAGAACATTGCTACAACCACAAAACATCCACAAAAAAATTCACATAAAGGAGTTGTCATGTTTTGAGCAGTGTATTTTGATATATTTTCTTTCTTTTCTCTTTGTTTAAGCCATCCCACATGAACAACTTCTTTTTGTGATTATTTTTGTGGATGTTTTGTGGTTGCAGCAATGCTCTAAAATCAAAGAGTGCCTTGGTTAATACACCATCAAAACATGATCCATACACCATCATAATAATATGAGTAAAGTCCAAAATACATCATGTGGTTTGTCCCGTGTCTCGCTTTACATCCCTAAACTTTTTTTTGGCACAAAACCATCCATCTGTTAGTAAAGTTGGCACAAATACATCCCTCTGTTAGTAAAATCAGTTAATAAGGACTAACGGTGCAAATATTTCTCCGTTATCTCCTAAGGACTAACGGTGCAATCCACCGCCACCTCCACCCACCGCCACCACTGCCACCACCACCCACATCCACCGCCACCAACCAACCAACGCCGCCCACCGCCACCATTGCCACCACCACCTACCTCCACCGCCACCTACCACCCAACGCCACCACCACCATCACCTCCACCGACCACCTCCACCGCCACCTCCACCCACCACC